>ML385440.1:0-19007 GCA_005239525.1 Nicotiana knightiana | reverse complement strand
TAGTCCCAAAGTAAATATGCAGGGGGATCTCCCGGGATACCGTCTCGTAGTCCCAAAGTAAATATGCAGGGGGATCTCCCGGGATACCGTCCAGTAGTCCCAAAGTAGATACACAGGCACAACAAGAAGACGTTCAGAAATAGGGTGCAAAAATACAAAGCAACAAGTAGTTCTAGCCTAACATGCTTCACGTAGTACAATTAAAGCAACTTAACCAAAAATGTCGCATTTGCGAAGGTCAAATACTCGCATTTGCGAACCATATGGTCGCATTTGTGATCCCTGGCCATCAAGGGCATCTTCGTATTTGCGATGAATAGCTCGCATTTGTTATGCTGGCTTCGTAAATGCGAAGCCTGCAGATCAGTTGCACCAACAAATTTCCAAGTTCAAAAATGCAATCCGTGGGCTATTCAAAACAAACCCGAGCCCTCGGGGCTCCAAGCCAAATATACACACTACCTCAAAAACATCCTATGAACTTACCCGTGCGATCAAATTTCCAAAATAACATCATATTCATCGAATTAAGCCTCAAAATCCATGAATTCTATCAAATTTCATAAAACATCAAATTTTCCATTTTAAGTCCGAAACACGACAAACGAGGTTCGTTTTCGACCAAACTTTACAGAAAGGACTTAAACCATATATAAGGCTTGTACCAGGCGCCGGAACAAAAATACGGGCCCGATACCATCGGTTTCTAATCAGATTTTATTTTCAATTTCCTTAAATATTTTCAGAAAACAATTTTACTCAAAAATTCATTTCTCGGGCTTGGGACCTCGGAATTTGATTCCGGGCATACGCCCAAGTTCCAAATTTTCCTACGGACCCTCCGGGTCGCTCAAATCACGGGTCCGGGTCCGTTTACCCAAAATGTTGACCGAAATCAAATTTATTCATTTTAATATCAAAACTTAGAATTTTTCATAAAATTTCATATTTAAGCTTTCCGGTTACGCGCCCGGACTGTGCATGCAAATCGAGGCAACCCTAAATGAGGTTTCCGAAGCAAGAAATGGGTAAGAACACAAGTGATGACCCTTTGGGTCGTCACACCTGTGACTTCTGGGTTTATCGGAAATGCGATAAAAATGTCGCATTTGCGGCAAAGGTGCATTTCGCAATTGCGACCCAAAATCTCGCATTTGCGAGATCCGGGGCTGGCCCAGGAGTTCGCAAATGTGAAGCCTGATCTTGCATGCGATATCAGAGACCTGCAACACCAAATTTCAGCTGTGATGAAATTTTCTAAGTCTAAACACTCCGTAGCCTACCCAAAACTCACCTGAGCCCTCGGGGCTCCAAACGAACATGCACGCAAGTCTAATAATATCATACGTACTTGATCGTGCGATCAAATCATCAAAATTAAATCAAAACCACAAATTTAACCTCAAAACTCAAGATTTCCTCAAGAACACTCAAATTCCTAATTTTTCAATCGGACGTCCGAATCACGTCAAACCAACTCCGATTCTCATCAAATTTCACAGATAGGACATAAATATCATAACAAACTTGTTCCGGGCTCCGAATCCAAAATACGGGCACAATATCATCAATTTCATATACTATTTCCTTTCTTTATTTCTTGAATTAACCAGCAGAATAATTTTCTTCAAAAATTGTTTTCTAAGGCTAGGGACCTCAGAATTAAATTCCGAGCATACGTCCAAGTCCCATATTTTACTGCGGACCTTCCGGGATCGTCGAAACATAGATCCGGGTCCATTTACTCAAAATATCGACCAAAGTCAACTAAAATCAAATTTTAACTCTAAAAATTTTATTTCTCATATTTTCACATAAAAGCTTTATGGTTTCACGTCCGGACTGCGCACGTAAATTTAGGTGATTAAAATTATTCTTTTTAAGAGTAATGAGCCTGGAACAGAGTCTTAATTCATGAGATGACCCTTTGGGTCATCACAATGAATAAAGTATTTTTGAGTTTCGGGTTATACTATAGATGATTGAAAATTTATTGAAGTTCATAATCAATTATCAAACAATACTTATTTTTCTAATGTTAGGATTTACACACCATTAATTTTGGTTCTTATTTTCTTAAGTGTTATTGATCGATTTTTTTATTAAAATAATTGAATGATCATGGGAATGTTTGGTGAATTTTATTCTTTGAAGTGTGTCATTATCTATAATTTAATATTGGAGTTACTCAACTAAATATATATCATAAAAGCAATGTTTTAACTACCAAAATAATGTAACAAATTAACGGAATAAAAGTTTTAACATTTATGTTGCAAGATAAGAGGAGGAAGTTTTCCTAATAATCTTTGTCCGAAAGTATGTATTTTTTCTCATAGAAATTTTTAGCTTCTCAATATACAACTAACAATAATTTATTTTATTTTATTTGTGTAGTTAGTAGTTTTAAGAATCTATGCAACTTTTATTTTTATTTTTATTTTTATTATTCTTGGACTTTCTTAATTAGATAAAACTTAAATAATCTTCATTGGTAATATACAATTAACTATATACATCACATAGATTATTTGCTACAATCGAACTAAATTTATGAATTAAACCAAATGTATTTTATTTATTGACGATTTTCTTTCTCATAAAAAGAGGGATAATATTTGCATTTGTTGTGAACATGATAATTTTTTTAATTTTATTGATCTTAAACCTCGCGCAAAGCGCGGGTAAGTTTATTAGTTATGTTCTAAAAGACAACCTAAAAGAACCTTTATGACTTCATTAGAGTTGTAAACTTTCAGGGGAAAAATATTATATGAACATTTTTATATGGGAAAAGGGTCAAATATTTTTCTCTACTTTTGATATGGTCTACATTTAATTTTCGTTGTACTAGTCGGTCAAATTTACCTCTATTGTTATACTATCCGATCAAATTTATCCCTACCATCACGAGACTTTTAAAAATTATCTCTTGATCTGTTAAGTAATTCAAAATCTCCCAATTTTCTTTTATTTAAATCAGTTACTGTTGCTCTTGCTCCACTATTTTCAACAATTACTATTGATGTGAATACTAAGGGGTCGTTTGGTAGGGTGTATAAGAATAGTGATGAATAAGGTGTATTAGTAATGCAAGCATTAGTTGTACATAGATTATTTCTTATCCATTGTTTGGCGTGGTACATTGAAAATTAAAATGCATTGCATCATTTTTAAGAAGATTAGTTGTTTACAGAAATGCCTCCATATTCTTTAGCTTTAAGAGACTTTAAGGATAATTTTATCTTTAACCATGCTAATGTATGCATTCACAGCCTTGGTATTGTTAATACCATGGTTTGTTATGCATTAATTATACATATGATAATACTAATTATGGTATATAACTAATGATTGTATTAGTTATACATAGTTTAAAAAGTGTACAAAACAAGGTATTACTAGTACACAAAGCTAATGGATGCATTATTTTCTCTAATGCACTCTACCAAATGACCTAAAGGTACTAGACTATACAAATTATTCATGGATATTTTTAATTACCAATGCATTCACTTCTCTTCTTGTGATAGTGGGTTTGGAATTAATTTAAAATTTTATTTATTTTTCAACCATATAAACACCGTAGAATTCAATGAGTCTATTTATTGTGTATTATATACAGTATATTCGAATATATTTCGTTATCGTCTGATTAGTATAGAGTTCGATCGACTAACTTAAGAGTGCACAATCCGTAGGCATTTGATTAAAGTAAAGTTGAATTCGATAATGTAAAGCCTTCAAGGAAATTCAACTTCTATCACAAGTACTTGAAAATTCTCTACACTTTTGGTGCAACGAATTCATTGAAGTTGGGATGTTATAAATATTTCTAGAATTTAGACAAACTACCTAATTTAGATTCTTCAATTTACTATATTTGTTTACTAATTAATCATTGTATTATTTTAATAGTTGTTTCTTTTTTTTTTTTTTTCAATCAAGAAAGCAGATGAACATCAATTATTTCAAAAATAGTGGATCACGAAGAAGAATAAGTGACTTAATTGAAATGATTTGGGAGATTCTGGGACACCTGACGGATTGAGGAGTAATTTTTAAAATTTTACTGATGGTAGGGGTAAATATGGCCGGATATTATAATAGAGCTTAAATGTTGACAATATTTCAAAGTAGAGGGATATATTTGACCATTTTCCCTTTTAAAATGTAACGACCTGATCGGTCTTTTTGAGAGTTAGAGCCCATATCTCCTATTAACTGCTTTCCCCACGTTTGTTTCTGCTATTGGTACTTGCCGGAGTGATTAGTTATGGAATTCGGAGAGGTTTGAGACACTTAGTCCCTAATTGTGAGTTTAAGACTTATTTGGACCATAGCTGGAACTGAATGGAGACGGACCCGGAATGGAATTTCGTCAACTCCGTTAGCTCGGTTGAGTGATTTTGGGGTTAGGAGCGCATCTGGAATGTATTTTGGAGGTTGGTAGTAGATTTAGGCTTGAATTGGCGAAAGTTAGATTTTCGGCGATTTCGGCCGATAAGGAAAATTTTGATATCGATATTGGAATGGAATTCCGAGAGTGGTTGTAGGTTCGTAGTGTCATTTGTGACCTGTGTGTCAAATTTGAGGTCATTCGGACTAGTTTTGACGTGTTTCAGCATCGTTTGTAGATTTTGGAAAAATGCTAAGTTCTTAGGCTTGAAGTCATGTTTAATTCTTGTTTTTGATGTTATGTGATGTGGTTTGAAGGCTCGACTAAGTTCGAATGAGGTTATAGGACTGGTTGGTAGTTTTGATTGAGGTCCCGGAGGCCTCGGGTGTGTTTCAGATGCTCAACGGGAAGAAAATGGGACTTAGGCAAAATCTAATGTGGAATGTTCTGGTGTTTTCGCACCTGCGGATGTTGGAACGCAGGTGCAGCCCGCAAAAGAATAGAGAGAGGTCGCAGGTGTGGTTTTGGGCATGAGGGCCAATGGCCGCAGATGCGGCTCAAGGAGCGCAGCAGCGGAACCGCATCTGCGAAGAAGGCAGCGCAGGTGCGAAACCTGGGGAATTAATGAAATTTCGCACATGCCGAGCCCCAGACGCAGGTGCGTCCCCATGAACCACAGATGCGAAAACCGCTGGGTAGATATAGGAAATTCAAGGGTTTACAATTTCAACACTAAAATTGATTTGGAGCTCGGTGGGAGACACTTTTTCGAGGGATTTTGAAGGAAAATCATTGGATAACAAATATCATAATATTATAATCTATTGTTGTTTTCCTCTTCTAATTAAGGAATTTGAGGGTAAAAGTTTGGAAATTGGGAAAAAGTTCCCCAATTAAAAATCTGAGATTTGAGTGATATTTTGACGTTGGATTTTGATGATTTTTGTTCGAGTGTTCTCGTGAGTGAACGGGTGTTCATAATTTGTAAATTTTACCTGATTCCAAGGCGTGGGCCTAGGAGACTTTTGGGGCAATTTTTCTAATTTCGCGTTTAGCTTCGAATTGATTAGTTGAACTAGTTGCTTGTAGTATTATTTACACTACGCAATTAATTTGATTAGATTTGGGCCATTTGGAGTCAGATACTCGTGGCAAGAACGTGATACCGAGTTGAGTTAAGAGGTTGAGGTAAGTGGCTTGCCTAACCTTGTGGGGACTTCCCCCTTAGGATAATTTGATACTATTTGTTGTGTGGGCACCGTGTAGGTGAGGTGACGAGTACATACACGGGCCATTATTGCAAAAATCCCATTTTTCTCTTCCTAAAACATAAATTATTTTTCTTCTATGAAATTGCACTAATATGTTAAATTATCAGCTTAGATTAGAACAACATGTTTAGGTGCCTAATTGATCTTCTGTGTGTCATGCTTAGTTAGGTCCTTATTCTCCTTACTTGTTATTAGTATAAACTGTGTAAATTCGATGTTATACCTGTCATTCATCCTGTGTGGCATATTTAAATTGGGACTACGAACGTATTCCGTGAGATCTCCCTGTACTGCATATTTACTTTGGGACAACGGACGTATTCCGGGAGATCACCCTGTACTGCATATTTACTTTGGGACTACAGTGGTATTTCGGGAGATCCCCTTGTACTGCATATTTATTTTGGGGCTACAGACGTATTTCGAGAGATCCCCTTGTACTGCATATTTATTTTGGGGCTACGGACGTATTTCGGGAGATCCCCCTTACTACATAATCATCTGGAACTACGGGATGGTATCCCGGGAGATTCCACCTTGTGTTTACCTTGTTTTGAGCCGATGGCTCCCTTGACTGTTAAGTTTTCGAGCATTTTCTTTAATTGTTACTGTAGAATCTACTTATCTCTTGTACTATTTTAAATTGATTATATTTACTCCGGTAGGGCCTTAACCTGACCTCGTCACTACTTGATCGGGGTTAGGCTTGGCACTTACTGGGTACCAATGTGGTGTACTCATGCCCTTTCCTGCACATGTTTTCGTGTGCAAATCCAGGTACGAGCTATCAGCCTCGTGGATAGTTGTTGCTGCTGATTCTAGGAGACCGCAAGGTATTTCTGCCGCGTCCGCAGAATCATCCGAGCCTCCTTCTATTCTATCATTTAGAGTTTTTTCCTATGTACTTTCCAGACTTGTTTAGAGCTATAGTAGTTGTCAGAAGCTGTGACTATTTGTGACATTCCGGGTCATTGGGAAAGTATTTTTGTATGAGCCGAGCGGCCAGTTATGTTATTTAGATCATTGCCCTTATTTCCTTTATTTCTTGTGTTTTACTTAAATTTTCCCCTTAATAGTAGACTTACCTAGTCGTAGAGACTAGGTGCCATCACGATACCTTTCGGAGGGTAAATCGGGTCGTGACATAAAAAGTCTCAATGCTATCATATGCTTATTAATTATTTTAAGGGAAGATGGGAAATATATCCCTCTACTTTGGTATATTGTTCACATTTACCTTCTGTCATAATATCGAGACATATCCACCCTTATCGTTAACAATTACTTTTTAAAAGTACCCTCATCTAACAGAATCCACCAAATTAATAGAATGATTATTTTTTAAAAGAAATTATTAACCCATAACCCATTAAACCTATCATATAAAATACGAACTTAGATTTATGAGACGTCGTAACACATTGTATTCATTTACAAAGAGATCGAGAATAATGGTGGCAATAGGATTAGTAAGAACTTATATTTTTGGTTCTTCGTTGTTCAATGTGGTGTTAGGATGTCATGTTATCATTTTTGGTTGTATTTTTGTGTGGTTATAATATGGCATCCCTTTTTCTAATGCAATGCGCACTTGATAGTTGGTTTGTATGTCGGTAACAACTGATATATTGCTTATCAATATTTGTCTTTGGTTAACGCATGAAGTTAGTGTACTTAGGTTGTTAAGTTACTTTCCAACTTGTTGGTGTACTTTCATTCATTCTTGATGATTTTCTTAGACTCTAGCTTGATATTAAATTGAATCCCCTCTAATTATTTTTTAATGTTTGTTCCTTATAAGTTTAGTTGTTACTAAGAATTATGAGTATCCCATCCCATATATTTAAATATAACTTTGATTCTTAAGGTGTGATTTGACGGTAATTACTCATTGCTCGAACGCTTAAAGCAGAATAAGAAAATATGGTGCATGAATACTCATCAACAAAGGGTCATTGTTGGAGGAAGAAATACCTCGGTAGCTGCCTTAAGACTTCATAATTGTCGACCTAATAAGATGTTATAAAAATTCAAGTCATGGTAGAAAAAAAAATCACGGTGAATACTCGGCACAATTCGGCATGGTGGGGAAAAAATAAAGAGAAAATCTAGAAGAAAAAAATTTGAAAAGGTAGAATATAATAAACATATAATAATGATACTAAAAGAACCGTGACTCAATATACAAATGAATATATGATTGTCAGTATTTTTATGTGTAACGACCCGATGGGTCGTTTTGAGCTCTAGCTCGTTGTTCGACGATTTGAGGCCATGAGTAGCTTCATTTCAGTTATTTTGACTTGTACGCATGGTCAAATTGAATTTTGGGAAGTTCGGAGTTAATTTAGAAAGAAAATTTTAATTTCGGAAGCTTTAAGTTGGAGGAATTGACTAAAGTGTCTTTTTGAGTAAACGACCTCGGAATCGGGATTTGAAGGTTCCAACAAGTTCGTATGATGATTTTGGACTTGCGCGTATGTCCCGATCGGGTTTTGGATGACCTGGGAGCGTTTCGACACATATCGTGGAAATAGGCATTTTGGAAGAATTTCACAAACTTGGGTTGAAGTGCATTTCAATGTTATTGATGTCCGTTTGGGATTTCGATTATGAGAATAGCTCCGTATGGTGATTATGGTATTGGGAGCGCGTCCGAATATGTATTTGGAGGTCCGTATGTCATTTCGGGGTCATTTGGTGAAAGCTAGAAATTTGAAGGTTTTTGAGAAGTTTGATCGGGAGTGGACTTTTTGATATCGGGGTAGGAATCTGATTCCGGAAGTTGGAGTAGGTCTGTAATGTCGATTGTGACTTGTGCGCAAAATTTGGGGTCAATCAGACGTTATTTGATAGGTTTTCGGCATCGAATGTAGAAGCTTGAAGTTCTAAAGTTCATTAAGCTTGAATTGGGGTGCGATTCATGATTTTGATGTGATTTGAAGGCTTGAATAAGTTCGTAGTGTATTTTGGGACGTGTTGGTATAATTGGTTGAGGTCCCAAGGGCCTCGAGTGGATTCCGGATTGTAAATAGATCGAGTTTGGACTTGGAGGAATGCTGGAGCTGCTGTCATCTGGTGTAACCGCACTTGCGAGGTTTTGGGCGCAAGTGCGGAGCCACAAAAGCGGCCAGGAGGGTCGCATAAGCGATGTTGGGCAGGAGCGCAGGTGTGGGGGCATGTCCGCACCTACGAAGGCGCAGATGCGGAAGGGAGATCGCAGAAGCAGAAGCGTTATTTTGACCGCAAATGCGGACGCTGCTGGGTTGAGTTAGAGTCATACCTGCGATGGATTTCCGCAGGAGTGGCTATTGGACCGCAGGTGCGAAGGTCAGGTTGGGTAGTGTGCTTCTTTAAACGAGGATTTGGCTCATTTTCACTTCACTTGTTCCATAAGAGCCAAATTTGGAGCAATTTGGAGTGCCATTTTCATCATCAAGCACGGGGTAAGTAATTTCTACTAGTTGTGAGCTACATACAAGGTTTATATATGGATTTAGGCATAAAAATTTGTAGAAATTTGGCATTTTGAAGGAAAACCTAAAAATTTATATTTTTAGATTTTGACCACGAAATTGGACATGGAATTTCGAATAAATTATGTATGTGAGTTCGTGGTGTTATAGGTAAAGTTTATCTTCGAAATTTTTTGAAATCCGGGCACGTGGGCCCGAGGGTGATTTTATCGACTTTTTGAACGGAGTTGGAAATTGTTGTAAATAGGATTATAATGAGTATTAGAGTATATATTTATGGATTTGCACATTTATTAACTAGTTTTGTGGCATTGTGCATTGGTTTGAGTTGTTTGAAAGGCTTGGGAGCCGACTATGGAACTTCGGAGCGAGATAAGTCTCTTTTCTAACCTTGTAAGAGGGAATTAACCCCATAGGTGAATTGAATTCGTGTGTGCTCTTATTTGGGGGCTACGTCCGTACGAGGTGACGAGAGCCCGTACGTAGCTACTAATTATGCCTATGCCCGGGTAGTTTCAGGTTTACACAATGCCTTGCTGATATTGTTATTTGATTATGCTTATTATTTTCCTTGAAAGGAGTTGAGATTGAGTATGCATATTAATTTGCTTTGAAAAGAGTCGAAATTGAGATTTTATAAGCTTTCGTTTGAATTTCGTATTTTTACAAAGAATTAAGGAATATTATAATAATTTGAGAAATATATGTTCAACCGCGTCGTAATTTTATTCCACTAGCGGGGTAAATTTCTACTACTCTCATAGGAGCGGGTTGGTCGCCTCGACAGGTTAAATAGATGCATCTATGGTTCGTGACGTTCGACCCTCGACAATGCATAATTTATATTTATATGTCGGATCCGGGCGTACGACCTAGTCATGACTTGCGCATGATAACTCTTTGGAACTAATAATAATTGATATTTGCTTTACTGGCTTGAGATATAAATTTTTAAATAATGAAAAAGAATTTGGGGATTTCTATTAGTAAAAAAGATTGTTGATTATTTTCGGTTATTGAATTTTCAGCTATGTTATGTATTCCATACTTAAATGTAATTTCGGCATTTTTATTGTTAGCCCATAGTAAGTGTCATAGTCGACCCCTCGTCACAACTTCTTCGAGGTTAGACTGGATAGTTACTGGGTACTTGTTGATTTGTGTACTCATACTACACTTGCTGCACATTTTTGTGCAGGTGCATATATGTCTAGTGGCCTTGTGAGGGTAGAGGCATGTTTAATGCGGGTACTTAGGTGAGCTGCATTCCATATTACGACCCGCAGCTAGCAGAGTCTCTTAGTATTTATATTTTTCCTGTCCAATTTGTATTCCGGACAGATGCTGTATTTTATTTTACTTCCTAGTTGATGCTCATGCACTTGTGACACCTGGTTTTGGGGTGATTATGGGTTGTTAAGTATTAAAATTATTAAAATACTATTATTTACTCTATAAATTTCATCTTTTACTATTAAATTGAAGGAAATCGTGATTTCAAAATACTAAAATGAATAATCGAGTTAATCAACTATTATTGGCTTGTGTGACAATGGTGTTAGGCGCCATCGCGATCAATAATGGATTTTGGGTCGTGACAACATTGTATCAGAGTACTAGGTTCACTTAGGTCTCACGAGTCATGAGAAAGTCTAGTAGAGTCTTGCGGATCGGTACATAGACGTATGTACTTATCCTCGAGAGGCTACAGGGATGTTAGGAACACTTCCCTTCTTGATTCCTCATCGTAAGATTTGATTTCTTTGAGGCATATGCCTTCATTTCCTTCCTATTCAATCTTATGCGACGTGGAGCGCTTGTTATAAATTGGGAATCGAGGAATTGTAAAAGTACTATAGACGTGGTGCAGGATGTTTCTCCCTGCTTATTTGATTGGACTAATGTCGTTGCCTTGTGGAAGGATGTTCTGTCATTTCAGCTCAGTAACGGTATTCTGATGGTTTTGAGGCTATGCATAGATTGCTATGATGTTCACCAATTGTTATCGCACAATGTTGATGTGATAGTAGGATGCTTGTCTATGTGTCAGGGCAGTGAATGACTTGGAAGGAGGTTTTACTCCGCGCATGACTTAGAGGTTCAGAGTTTTATTCCCAGCGGAGGAAAGGCAACCGGACTATGAGTGTTCAAGTTGGGTTGATGGAATAACAAGACTTGGTATTTCGAGCATGGTGGAATTTTCATCTGTGATGTGGTGTCGTCGTCCTTGTTGAATACATTAAGTTTTCCAGTGTTATGGTCTTCTTCAATTCGCCTTTGGGGAAAAATATGGTGAAATGGTGTCGGGGAAGCGGCTGTTAGAGATCACGGTGAGCAGTTGTTCAGAGTCAAATCGGTGTTCCTAATGTTGATGGCTCAAGGAAGATGATCTTCGGAGAGGCTTAAAGTTGGCAGCAACTTACTAGTTTAAGCGCTACAGAGATGGATTTTTTGATTTAAGACAACAACTGGGCAGCGAAGGATGAGGAAGAACATGTGGGAGGTGTCTTGCGGTGGTTAAATTTCTAGAAGGCCAGGTGTAAGAAACATGAGATGTGTAGTTGCTTAAAGGAGAGGGTTTGACCAAAGTGGGAGAGTGGTATAATAACATATGGGTTCTGTGGTAGGATAACTGCACGCCTTGAGGAAAGTTTAGAGTGATTTGGGATTCATGGTGGACAGTGACTAGGTCTACGAGCTTAATTAATATTGGCTGCTATATGGAGGAAGGTTGGATACGACAGAAAGGAGTTTGCTTGATATGAGGAGGAATGCAACATGACTTCGGGTTGGAATGTATTGTCACACTTTTTGGGAGGTCAATGGGGAGTGAACACACTTGTACAGCTGGTAAATGAGCACGACCTCAAGATGGGTTGCTGATTTCGTAGTAATTGTACTAGTGCAGCGACATTGGAAGATGTCGGCATGTAAGTTCCACATTGGATTATCTCCTGTGAGCAGGTTAGCGGTCACGTGGTGTTGACGAAGCTTCTACGAAGAATTTTACTGTCTATCTGGTAAGAGGTCGAATATGTAAATATGGCTAGTGATTCAGAGTGTTCATGAAATATTAACAGAAGGATTTCGAGGAATTTGGCAGGTTGATCGTGAAAGATCATGTCAATGGGGGATAAGGAATCTTGGTGGGTTCCAGAGTTATGCAATGGTAGCTTCAAGCTAAGTGGGAGAGCCCAACCGTATACGAATGGATTGCATGGCTGTTTACTTGTGAGGTTTATGGTTATCGGCATATTGGTAGGTTATTACGACTAAGGAAAGAGAACATTAGTGGTAATTTGAGCAAAGGATTTGAGTAATGTGCGCTACAGTTGGCCTTATCGATTCATGTTCAGGGTTTGGGAAGATTCAGGATTTATGCTTCGTGTAGAGGTGATTTACAGGAAAATGGTTCAGCTGGGTGCTTCTTTGAGAGGGTGTTCATGTGCTAGCAGAACCTTAGAGTATGATTATATTTGAAAAAAATGGTCCTAGTTGATTCAAAAGTTAAAGTGCGGTGCCTAAGGATTTCGAGTCCATAGTATGGTTGAGTATCGAGCTTTTGCAGCGAATTATGAAAAGGGGCTCAGATAGTTCTGTGTTATCTTCGTCCTGCATTGTAGCATGGGAGGAGTGGGAGAAAATGACTTCAGATTCATAGAAGAATTATCAGAATGGGTGTACCAGTTGAAGATGAGAATATGCGCCACAAGGAGGGTATGAGATAGTTCGTGGGTTTTGAGACAACGTGGTTTCGTGAAATAGGGTCACTCAGGATGAGTGCAGATGTGAGTTCATTATGTTTTGAATGGAGCTATTATTATTCCTAAGGCAAGTCGGAGTAAATTAGAAGAAGTTAGACCAGTTAGCAATTGTTGAATTGGCATGATGGTGGCAATGATCAGTTCCTTCAGCGTATTAAGTTATACATGTTATTTGTGGCGGTAAGTGTGGGGATTGACGGCCACCGAAATTGATTTTATTCGAATGCATTTGAGTATTATGGCATGTTATGTGTAGATGGATCCCGGAAAAGTTATGGTGGTTTAGACCACTGTTAGGGGATTTTATTTTCTGCGGCTATAGGAATTCAGTCACGTGTTGCTATGTCTCTCCTGAAAATGAGTTAAGTGAGAGATTTCTGTATGATGAAGTGCTTATTCTATTAGTGGTTCAGAAGTTATGGTAAAATTCTTGTACTGTCACTTATTGGCATGTTAAGTGCAGTGAGCGACATGAGAATTGGAAGTTGAGGATCAAGGTTTCCGTTTGGCTTTGGGAAGAATGTCAAGATCTCGGATGAGCAAGGAAAAATTCAGATGTTTAGAGTGAACTAGTATTGTCTTTAGCGTCACCTGAGATCAGTCCTGTGTAAGAGGCTTGGTGTACTGATTTGCGGATTCCTGATTCGTGTTACATCATTGGTATAGCCGGTGGTATGGATGTGCAAACTTGTTACCTGGTGCGGAAGGTCGTGGGGTCATATCCTACGAGAAGATAGTATAAGTGTGACATGTGTTCACTTGATTGATTAAAGATTGAATCCAAGTGTGGAGATTGTGGTGCTATCGCTAATTTGAGACATTATGCTTGGAGGGCGCTCAGTTCTTTTGGTTGAGGACTGTGGAAGTGTGTTCCGGATTTGACGGGCGTTCTTATGTGTCATGGGAAAAAAGGTTGTTGTGGATCCTCGAAAGGTTATTAGCCCAATGTAGTACACTCAAAATCGGCTTGAGGTCCGTGGATGGATCTAAATGTGAATGTGGGCTATATATCAAACCGGATGTGTTCATTCCAGCATAGCATTGTTTACGGAGGAGTCTTCGGGCCCTGGATGTTATTTATGTCGTCAACCATTCCGTCTGATCTCTATTGCGCCATGTGGGTTGTGAGGCGGTTTGATTATTCGCACTCGTATTGAGATCTCGTGTAATTTGTGGTGTTGCGAGAGCAGGATGACTCTAGAGATACAAGTCATTTATTGCTCCTTAGTTGTTCTTGAGTTTCATAGCGTATGGCGCTATCCGTCTCCCTAGGATTTGTATTATGCACTTCACGTGCATGTGGTTGATATTCAAGTATTTCGCAGGTATGAGCATTTTAGCTCGGTAAGTATTTCCTTCTAAATTATTATGTGTGGATCGGGTGGCACACCGCCACGAGTATATGGTTGGATCGGGTGGCACACCGCCACAGGTATGTTTTTTGGATCGGGTTTCCCTCCGCAACGGTATCATGCGTGGTCGGGTTGCACATCGCAACAATGTGATGTTGAGTATAGTTCCTTGTATCTATTCTTGTGTGTTTTGTTTCTCATTTTTTGAGGAAAGTTCATAACATCCTTTCGGTTGTTTAATTTGTTACGTGGGTTGAGTGGTTCTTTCCAGAGCTCGTTCTTCCTTATGTGTCATATTCAAGTTGTGTCTTGTTGGTGCATTGATGGCGTCATATGAGATCTTAGATAGTGTTTGTGGTGGTTTATTATCGAAACAACTTGTACTAGGTGAGACGATATTATTGGACCTGGGAGCAGTGCGATCGAATTTATATGAAGCATATTAAAGAGAAAATATCGTTATTTGGTTCATAACGAGGTAATGGTTCTTGTCAGGAGGAGAGACTCAGTGATTTGTTGGCTCGATAGTTGGTTATGAATTTATACTAATCTCTTATGTCGTGGCAACATTGCAAGAGTTGGAACATGACTTATATGTGTCATGGGGGGTGGTGTTGTGGGCGTCAGATTTGTGGAATTTCGGATATTATTATCAGAGGATGATGTTATGGTCACGTGAGTTATGCGGTGCATAGTGTAAGTTCAGCAAGGGTATGCAATTATGTTTTGGTACAGTGTGTAGTGACTAATACGGTGTTCGTATGTTGAAATATGCCTAGTAGAGAATTTCGGATGCTGGAATTTGGCTCTAAGGCTTTTTGTCTAAATAAATGAGGGAATCTTCAGATTGGCTCGAGCTACTGTGCTCAACTGAGTTGTGGTAGCACAAATGGGTGCACGAGGTGTTAAACAATAATTTCATACAACTCCAGAGTAGTCCTTAGCACGTTCGAGGATGAACGTATGTTTAAGTGGGAGAGAATGTAACGACCCGAACGAACGTTTTAAGCTCTAGCGCATAGTTCGGCGGTTTGAGGCCATGAGTAGCTTCACTTCAGTTACTATAACTTTTACACGTGGTCGGAACTGAATTTCGGAAAGTTTGGAGTTGATTTAGAAAGAAAAATTTAATTTCGCAAGCTTTAAGTTAGAGGAATTGACTAAAGTGTGATTTTTGAGTAGACGACCTCGGAATCTGGATATGAAGGTTCCAATAGGTTCGTATTATGATTTTGGCCTTGGGCGTATATCCGGATTGGGTTTTGGATGATCCGGGAGCGTTTCGACGCCTATTGTGGAAAGTTGGCATTTTGGAAGAATTTCACAAATTTGGGTTGAAGTGCATTTCAATGTTATCGATGTCCGTCTGGGATTACGAGTCTGGGAATAGCTCCGTATGGTGATTATGGTATTGGGAGCGCGTTTAGATATGGATTTGGAGCTCTGTAGGTCGTTTCGGGGTCATTTGGCGAAAGTTAGAAATTTGAAGATTTTTGAGAAGTTTGACTGGGAGTTTTTGATATCGGGGTCGGAATCCGATTTCGGAAGTTGGAGTATGTCCGTAATATCGAATGTGAATGGTGTGCAATATTTGGGATCAATCAGACGTGATTTGATAGGTTTCAGCATCGAATGTAGAAGCTTGAAGTTCTAAAGTTCAATAAGCTTGAATTAGGGTGCGATTCATGATTTTGATGTTCTTTGATGTGATTTGAAGGCTCGATTGAGTTCGTAGTGTGTTTTGGGACGTGTTGTTATAATTGGTTAAGGTCCCGAGGGCCTTGGGTGGATTCCGAATGGTAAACGGATGGAGTTTGAACTTGGAGGAATGCTGGAGCTGCTGTCATCTGGTGTAACTGCACCTGCGAGGTTTTGGCCGCAAGTGCAGAGCCGCAAAAGCGGCCAGGAGTGTCACAGAAGCGATGTTGGGTGAGCTGGGCAGGAGCGCAGGTGCAAGGGCATGTTTGCACCTGCGAAGGCACAAATGCAGAAGGGATATCGCAGAAGCGGAAGCGCGGAAGCGCCTATTTTGACTGCAAATGTGAAGGTTGCTGGGTTGAGTTAGAGTCGCACTTGCGATGTATTTCCGCAGGTGCGGAGCTGCAGGAGCGGCTATTGGACCGCAGGTGCGAAGGTCGCGCTGGGCAGTGTGCTTCTTTAAACGAGGGTTTGGCTTATTTTCACTTCACTTGTTCCATAAGAGCCAATTTTGGAGCAATTTTGGAGTGCCATTTTCATCATCAAGCACGAGGTAAGTAATTTCTACTAGTTGTGAGCTATATACAAGGTTTATACAAGGGTTTAGGCATGAACATTTGTAGAAATCCCCAATAGATTCTACAATTCGGATTTGGATGCCCCTGCGCATAAACATATGGATAGGGATGCCGATTCAGATGCGGCTAGAAAGCTTCCTCCTGTCAGATAGAAGCTTTCAAAGGGTGCTTTGCTTCCAGCTCTTCTTGTTCGATACCGCTTCCCGTCCTTGTAAATATCATTCTCTTACCGCTCTTATGGATCAATCGGTCAACTGTAGGAAACTGGCCAATTGTTGTCAACTGGTATCGTCCCGAATGAACAAGCATCCACAAATGTCGATTCATTCAAGCAAGAGAGTGCAACAATCTTTTCCTTTGACACTGGTCCCGTAAACGAGTGAAAAATACCTTGAACAGTTTCCCCTTTCCCTTTCAGCCAGTCCAAGAGTTCAGTTAACTCGAACGAGTNCGGACCGGGGGTTACCCGCGATTGGTAATGGCACAACCAGAAGAGGAGTAGGGGAGACAAGGTTAGGCGCTGGGTAGCGCAGCGCATCTGTTTCGGGTACAGAGGCGACGAGGGGTGCTAACCCGGCCACCCAACCCAGCAGGTCAGGGGCAGGCCGGCCATAGGTTCGAATCCTGCCACCTTTCTTGTGGATCATCCTGTGGTTATCGGATGGTGGGAATAACAAAGCAGAAATTTGGAAATGAGCACGAGATTCTATCCATCAGGTAAAGCCCCTTTGAATTTGGGATATTGAAGGAAAACCTAGAAATTTATATTTTTGGATTTTGACCACGAAATTGGACATGGAATTTGGAATAAATTATGTATTTGAGTTCTTTGTGTTATGGGTAAAGCTTATCTTCAATTTTTTTTGAAATCCAGGCACGTGGGCTCGAGACTGATTTTATCGACATTTTGAACGAAGTTGGAAATCATTGTAAATAGGATTATAATGAGTATTAGAGTATATAATTAATGGTTTTGCATATTTATTGACTAGTTTTGGAGAAATGGGCGTCGGTTTGAGTTGTTTGAAAGGCTTGGGAGTCGGCTATAGAACTTCGGAGCGAGGTAAATATCTTTTCTAATCTTGTAAGAGGGAATTAACCTCATAGGTGAATTGAATTCATGTGTGCTCTTATTTTTGGGGGCTAAGTACGTATGAGGTAACGTGAGTCCGTACGTAGCTACTAGTTATGCCTATGTCCGGGTAGTTTTAGGTTTACACCATGCCTTGTTGATATTGTTATTTGATTATTCTTATTATTTGCCTTGAAAGGATTTGAGGTTGAGTATGCTTATTAAATTTCCTTGAAAAGAGTCGAAATTGAGGAAATTGAGATTTTAAGAGCTTTCGTTTGAATTTCGTATTTTTGAAAAGAATTAAGGAATATTATAATAATTTGAGAAATCTATGTTCAACCGCATCGCAAATATATTCCGCGAGCGGGGTAAATTTCCGCTACTCTCATGGGAGCGGGCCGATCGCCTCGGCAGGTTAAATATATACATTTATGGTTCATGTCGTTCGACCTTCGGTAGTGCACAATTTATATTTATATGTTGGATCGGCCGTACGACCTCGGCATGACTTACGCATGATAACTCTTTGGAACTAATAATAATTGACATTTGCTTGAGATATAAATTGTTAGATGATGAAAAAGAATTTGAGAATTTCTATTAGTAAAAAGGATTGTTGATTATTTCCGGCTATTGAATTTTTAGCTATGTTATGTATTCCATGCTTAAATATAATATCAACATTTTATTGTTAGCCTATAGTAAGTGTCGGAGTCTACCCCTCATCACTACTTCTTTGAGGTTAGACTGGATACTTACTAGGTATGCGTTGATTTACGTACTCATACTACATTTGATGCACATTTTTGTGCAGGTGCATATATGTCTAGTGGCCTTGTGAGGGCAGAGGTGTGTTTAATGCGGGAACTTAGGTGAGCTGCATTCCATATTATGGCCCGCAGCCAGCAGAGTCTCTTTCAGAGTATTCATATTTTCCCGTCCAATTTGTATTCCAGATAGATCCTGTATTTTATTTTTACTTCCTAGTTGATACTTATGCACTTGTGACACTGGGTTTTGGGGGTGATTATGGGTTGTTCAGTATTGAAATTGTTAAAATACTATTATTTACTCTGTAAATTCCATATTTTACTATTAAATTGAAGGAAATCATGATTTCAAAATACTAAAATGAATAATCGAGTTAATCAATTATTGTTGGCTTGCCTGACAGCGGTGTTAGGCACCATCACGATTGTTTAACGAAAGAATTAAACCCTTTGACTAAAGCTTATTTTTAAGATGAATACGGGTTACTGATAATCAAGGTAATGGAGAAAAATGAATAATAGACATTGCAGAAATATAAAAAATCGAAGTTGATTGTATTCGAGAATCAGATGCCTTTACAAGCTGTATTCCCCTCCCTTATATAGGAGATTCTTATAACGTAC
>ML385439.1:378-10988 GCA_005239525.1 Nicotiana knightiana | reverse complement strand
AAATATCATGCGATCCGGTACCGGCTCCATACCAAGGCGTCCGGCATGGACCATGGTAGGTGATAATACTGGCACGACTAGCGGAATTCCAGTTTAGTTGCCATAAAATGCCAAAAAAATCTAACTTGATCATTTCGAAGCGTAAGTTATTGTTCCTTGGGTCGTATTTTATGTCCCGGACAAATATCATGCAATCTGGTACCGGCTCCGTACCAAGGCATCCGGCCGGGACCATGGCAGGCGATAATACAGGCACGACTGGCAGAATTCCAGTTTAATTGCCATAAAATGCCAAAAAATTTAACTTGATCATTTCGAAGTGTTGGTTATGGTTATTTGGGGTCGTATTTGATGTCCCGAACAAACATCATGCGATCCGGTACCGGCTTCGTACCAAGGCATTCGGCCTGGACCATGGCAGGCGATAATACAGGCACGACTGGCAGAATTCCAGTTTAATTGTCATAAAATGCCACAAAATGTAACTTGATCATTTTGAAGCGTTAGTTATGGTTCCTTGGGTTGTATTTGATGTCCCGGATAAATATCATGTGATCCAGTACCGGCTCCGTACCAAGGCATCCGGCTAGGACCATGGCAGGTGATAATACACGCACGACTAGCGGAATTCCAGTATAATTGCCATAAAATGCAAATTAAATGTAACGTGATCATTTCGAAGCATTGGTTATGGTTCCTTGGGTCATATTTGATGTCCCGGATAAATATCATTCGATCTGGTACCAGCTACATACCAAGGCGTCCGGCCTGGACCATGGCAGGCGATAATACAGGCACGACTAGCGAAATTCCAGTTTAATTGCCATAAAATTCCAAAAAATGTAACTTGATCATTTCGAAGCATTGGTTATGGTTCCTTGGGTTGTATTTGATGTCCCGGACAAATATCTCCGGTACCGTCTCCGTACCAAGGCGTACGGCTTGGACCATGGCAGGCGATAATACAGGCACGACTGCCGGAATTCTAGTTTAATTGCGATAAAAAGCCAAAAAATGTAAATTGATCATTTCGAAGCGTTGGTTATAGTTCCTTGGGTAGTGTTTGATGTTCTAGAAAAATATCATGTGATCCGATACCAGCTCCGTACCAAGGCGTCCGACCTGGACCATGGCAGGCGATAATACAGGCACGACTGGCGGAATTCCAGTTTAATTGCCATAAAATGCCAAAAATTTAACATGATAATTTCGAAGAGTTGGTTATGGTTCCTTTGGTCGTATTTGATGTCCCGGACAAGTATTATGTGATACGGTACCGGCTACATACCATGGTGTCCGGCCTGGACCAAGGTAGGAGATAATATAGGCACGATTGGCGGAATTCCAGTTTAATTGCCATAAAATGCCAAAACTGTAACTTGATCATTTTGAAGTGTTAATTATGGTTCTTTGGGTCGTATTTGATGTCCCGGACAAATATTATGAAATCCGGTACCGGCTCCGTACCAAGGCGTCCGGCCTGGACCATGGTAGGCGATAATACAAGCACGACTAGCGGAATTTCAGTTTAATTGCAATAAAATGCCAAAAATGTAACTTGATCATTTCGAAGTGTTAATTATGTTTCCTTGGGTTGTATTTGATTTCCCGGAAAAATATCATGCAATCCGGTACCGGCTCCGTACAAAGCCGTCTGGCCTGGACCATGGTAGGCGATAATAAAGGCATGACTGGCAGAATTCCTGTTTAATCGCCAGAAAATGCCAAAAAATGTAACTTGATCATTTCAGAAGCGTTGGTTATGGTTCCTTGGGTCGTATTTGATGTCCCGGAAAACTATTATGCTATCCGATACCGGCTCCGTACCAAGGCGTCCGGCCTGGACCATGGTAGGCGATAATAAAGGCATGACTGGCAGAATTCCTGTTTAATCGCCAGAAAATGCCAAAAAATGTAACTTGATCATTTCAGAAGCGTTGGTTATGGTTCCTTGGGTCGTATTTGATGTCCCGGAAAACTATTATGCTATCCGATACCGGCTCCGTGCCAAGGCTTCCGGCCTGGACCATGGCAGGCGTTAATACAAGCACGACTAGCGGAATTTCAGTTTAATTGCAATAAAATGCCAAAAATGTAACTTGATCATTTCAAAGTGTTAATTATGGTTCCTTGGTTTGTAATTGATTTCCCGAAAAAATATCATGCAATCCGGTACCAGCTCCATACCAAGGCGTCCGGCTTGGACCATGGTAGGCGATAATAAAGGCACGACTGGCAGAATTCCTGTTTAATCGCCAGAAAATGCCCAAAAATGTAACTTGATCATTTCAGAAGCGTTGGTTATGGTTCTTTGGGTCGTATTTGATTTCCCGTAAATATATCATGCGATCCGGTACCGGCTTCGTACCAAGGCATCCGGCTGGGACCATGGCAGGCGATAATACAGGCACGACTGGTGGAATTCCAGTTTAATTGCCATAAAATGCAAAAAAAAATGTAACGTGATCATTTCGAAGCGTTGGTTATGGTTCCTTGGGTTGTATTTGATGTCCCAGACAAATATCTTGCGATATGGTACTTGCTCCGTACCAAGGCATCCGGCTGGGACCATGGCAGGTGATAACACAGGCACGACTGGCGGAATTCCAGTTTAATTGCCATAAAATTCAAAAAAAATGTAACTTGATCATTTCGAAGCTTTGGTTATGGTTCCTTGGGTCGTATTAGATGCCCCGGACAAATATCATGCGTTCCGGTACCGGCTCCGTACCAAGGCGTCCTGCCTGGACCATGGCAGACGATAATAAAGGCACGATTAGAGGAATTCTTATTTTATTGCCAGAAAATGCCAAAAATGTAAATTGATCATTTCGATGTATTGGTTATGGTTCCTTAGGTCGTATTTGATTTACTGGACAAATATTATGCAATCAGGTACCGGCTACGTACCAAGGCGTCCGGCCTGGACCATGGCAGGCGATAACACAGGCACGACTGGTGGAATTCCAGTTTAACTGCCATAAAATGCAAAAAAATATAATGTGATCATTTCGAAGCGTTGGTTATGGTTCCTTGGGTCGTGTTTGATGTCCCGAAAAAATATCATGTGATCCGATATCGATTACATGCCAAGGCATCCGGCATGGACCACGACAGGCGATAATACAAGCACGACTTGCGAAATTCCAATTTAATTGCCATAAAATGCCAAAAACAGTAACTTGATCATTTCGGAACATTGGTTATAGTTCCTTGGGCCGTATTTGATGTCCCGTACAAATATCATGTGATCTGGTGGTACCGGCTCAGTACCAAGGCGTCCGACCTGAACCATGGCAGGCGATAATACATGCACGACTGACAGAATTCCAGGTTAATTGCCATAAAATGCCAAAAATTGTAACTTGATCACTTCGAAGCTATAGTTATGGTTCCTTGGGTCGTATTTGATGTCCCGGACAAATATCATGCGATTTGGTACCGGCTCCGTACCAAGGCATATGGCCTGGACCATAAATTGCCATAAAATGTAACTTGAGCATTTCGAAGCGTTGGTTATGGTTCCTTGGATCATATTAGGTGTCTCGGACAAATATCATGCGATCCGGTACCAGCTCCGTATGAAGGGGTCCGGCCAAGACCATAGGAGGCGATAATAACGACTGGCGAAATTCAAGTTTAATTGCCATAAAATGCGAAAAAATGTAACTTGATCATTTCGAAGTGTTAGTTATGGTTCCTTGGGTTGTATTTATGTCCCGAAAAAATAGCATGCGATCCGGTACCGGCTGCGTACCAAGGCGTCCGATCTGGACCATTGTAGGCTATAAAACATGCACGACTAGCGGAATTCTTGTTTAATTGCCAAAAAATGTAACTTGATCATTTCAAAGCATTGGTTATGGTTCCTTGGGTCATAGTTTATTTCCCGGACAAATATCATGCGATCCGATAATGGCTCCGTACCAAGGCGTCCGGCCTGGACCATGGTAGGCGATAATACAAGCCTGACTAGTGGAATTCTAGTTTAATTGCCATAAAATGCCAAAAATATAACTTGATCATTTTGAAGGGTTGGTTATTGTTCCTTGGGTCCTATTTGATGTCCTGGACAAATATCATATGATCCAGTACCGACTTCGTACCAAGGCGTCCGACCTGGACCAAGGCAGGCGATAATACAGGCACGACTAGCGGAATTCCAGTTTAATTGCTATAAAATCCCAAAAAATGTAACACGATCATTTCGAAGTGTTGGTTATAGTTCATTGGGTATTATTTCATATCCCGAAAAAACATCATGCGATCTGGTACCGGCTCCCTACCAAGGCGTCCGGCTTGGACCATGGCAGGTGATAATACATGCAGAACAGGCGGAATTCACATTTAATTGCCATAAAATGCAAAAAAATGTAACTTGATCATTTCGAAGCATTGGTTATCGTTCCTTGTGTTGTATTTGATGTCCCTGACAAATATCATATGATCCGGTACCGGCTCCATACCAAGGCATCCGGCCGGGACCATGGCAGGCGATAATACAGGCACGACTGGCGGAATTCCAGTTTAATTGCCATAAAATGCCAAAAAAATATAACTTGATCATTTCGAAGCGTAAGTTATTATTCCTTGGGTCGTATTTTATGTCCCGGAAAAATATCATGCAATCCGGTACCGGCTCCATACCAAGGCATCCGGCCGGGACCATGGCAGGCGATAATACAGACACGACTGTTGGAATTCCAGTTTAATTGCCATAAAATGCCAAAAAATTTAACTTGATCATTTCGAAGCATTGGTTATGGTTATTTGGGTCGTATTTGATGTCCCGAACAAATATCATGCGATCCGGTACCGGCTCCATACCAAGGCGTCCGGCCTGGACCATGGCAGGCGATAATACAGGCACGACTGGCGGAATTCCAGTTTAATTGCCATAAAATGCCAAAAAATTTAACTTGATCATTTCGAAGCATTGGTTATGGTTATTTGGGTCGTATTTGATGTCCCGAACAAATATCATGCGATCCGGTACCGGCTCCGTACGAAAGCGTCCGGCAAGGACCATAGGAGGCGATAATAACGACTGGCAAAATTCCAGTTTAATTGCCATAAAATGCCAGAAAACGTAACTTGAACATTTCGAAGCATTAGTTATGGTTCCTTCGGTAGTATTTGATGTCCCAAAAAAATATCATGCGATCCGGTATCTGCTCCGTACCAAGGCGTCCGGCCTGGACTATGGCAGGCGATAAAACATGCACGACTGGCGGAATTCCTGTTTAATTTCCAGAAAATGCCAAAAAATGTAACTTGATCATTTATAAGCGTTGGTTATGGTTCCTTGGGTCGTATTTGATTTTACAGAAAAATATCATGTGATCTGGTAAAAGCTCCGTACCAAGGCGTCCGGCCTGGACCATGGCAGGCAATAATACAGGCCTGACTAGCGTAATTCCAGTTTAATTGCCATAAAATGCCAAAAATGTAACTTGATCATTTTGAAGTGTTGGTTATAGTTACTTGGGTAGTATTTGATGTCCCAAACAAATAACATGTGATCTGGTACCGGCTCCGTACCAAGGCTTCCGGCTTGGACCATGGAAGGCGATAATACATGCAGGACTGGCAGAATTTCAATTTAATTACCATAAAATGCCAAAAAATGTAACTTGATCATTTCGAAACGTTGGTTATGGTTCTTTGGGTCTTATTTGATGTCCCGTAAAATATCATGAGATCCGATATCGGCTCCGTACCAAGGCGTCAGGCTGGACCATGGCAGGCGATAATAAAGGCACGACTGGCGGAAATACAGTTTAATTGCCATAAAATGCCAAAAAATATAACTTGATCATTTCGAAGCAATTGTTATGGTTCTTTGGCTCGTATTTTTTGTCCCGGACTAATATCATGCGATCCGGTACCGGCTCCGTACCAAGGCGTCCGGCATAGACCATAAAATGCCAAATATTGTAACTTGATCATTTCGAAGTGTTGGTTATGGTTCCTTGGGTCGTATTTGATATCCTAGAGAAATATCATGCGATCCGGTACCGGCTCCGTACCTAGGCGTCTGTTCTGGACCATACAGGCGATAATACAGGCACGACTGGCGGAATTCAAGTTTTTTGCCATAACATGCTAAAAATTGTAACTTGATCATTTCGAAGCATTGGTTATGGTTCCTTGGGTCGTATTTGATGTCCCGGAGAAATATCATGCGATCCAGAACCGGCTCCGTACCAAGGCGTGTGGTCTGGACAATTGTAGGCGATAATACAGGCACGACTGGCGGAATTCCAGTTTAATTATCATAAACTGCCAAAAAATGTAAATTGATAATTTCAAACCGTTGGTTATGGTTCCTTGGGTCGTATTTTATGTTCTAGACAAATATCACGAGATCCGGTATCGGCTCTATACCAAGGCGTCCGGCATGGACCCNTGTTGGTTATGGTTCCTTGGGTCGAATTTGATATCTCGGACAAATATCATGAGATCCGGTACCGGCTCTGTACCAGAGCGTCCGCCCTGTACCATGGCAGGTGATATTTCAGGCACGACTGGCGGAATTCCAGTATCATTGCCATACAATGCAAAAAAATGTATCTTGATCATTTCTAAGCGTTGGTTATGGTTCCTTGGGTTGTATTTAATCTCCTAGACAAATATTATACGATCTGGTACCGGCTCGGTACCAAGGCGTTCTGCCTAGACCATGCCAGGGGATAATACAGGCACGACTGGCGGAATTCAAGTTTAATTGCCATAAAATGCCTAAAAATGTAACTTGGTAATTTTGAAGGGTTGGTTATGGTTCCTTGGGTCTTATTGGATGTCCTAAACAAATATCATGAGATCCGGTACCGCCTCCGTACCAAGGCATCCGTCCTGGACCATTGCACGCGATAATACAGGCACGACTGGTAGAATTCTAGTTTAATTGCCATCAAATACTAAAAAATTTAACTTGATCATTTTGAAGCATTGGTTATGGTTCCTTGGTTTGTATTTGATGTCTCGGAATAATATCATGTGATTCGGTATCGGCTTTGTACCAAGGCGTCCGACTTGGACCATGGTAGGCGATAATACATGCACGACTGGCGGAATTCCAGTTTAATTGCCATAAAATGCGAAAAAGTGTAACGTGATTATATCGAAGAGTTGGTTATGGATCCTTGGGTCGTATTTGATGTCGCGGAAAAATATCATGCAATCCGGTACCGGCTACGTACTAAGGCGTCTGGCCTGGACCATGGCAGACGATAATACAGGCACACCTGGCGAAATTCAAGTTTAATTGCCATAAGATGCCAAAAAATTTAACTTGATAATTTCGAAGAGTTGGTTATGGTTCCTTGGGTCGTATTTGATGTCGCGGAAAAATATCATGCAATCCGGTACCGGCTACGTACTAAGGCGTCTGGCCTGGACCATGGCAGACGATAATACAGGCATGACTGTCGGAGTTCCAGTTTAATTGCCATAAAATGCCAAAACATTTAACTTGATAATTTCGAAAAGTTGGTTATGGTTCCTTTGGTCGTATTTAATGTCCTAGACAAATATCATACGGTCTGGTACCGTCTTCGTACCAAGGCGTCCAGCCTGGACCATGGAAGGTGATAATACAGGCACGACTGGCGGAATTCAAGTTTAATTGCCATACAATACCAAAAAATGTAACTTAATCATTTCGAAGCGTTCTTTATGGTTCCTTGGGTCGTATTTGATGTCTCGAAATAATATCATGATATTCGGTATCGGCTTTGTACCAAGGCGTCCGATCTGGACCATGGTAGGCGATAATACATGCACGACTGGCGGAATTCCATTTTAATTGCCATAAAATGCCAAAAAGTGTAACGTGATTATATCTAAGCGTTGGTTATGGATCCTAGGGTCGTATTTGATGTCGTGGAAAAATACCATGCGATCCGATACCGGCTACGTAATAAGGCGTCCGGCCTGGACCATGGCAGGCGATAATAGAGGCACGACTGGCGGAATTCCAGTTCAATTGCCATAAAATGCCAAAAAATGTAAATTAATCATTTCAAAGCATTGGTTATGGTTCCTTGGGTTGTATTTGATGTCCCGGACAAATATCATGCGATTCGGTACCAGCTCCGTACCAAGGCGTCCAACCTGGACCAAGGCAGACGATAATAGATGCACGATTGACGGAATTCCAATTTAATTGCCATAAAATGCCAAAAATGTAACTTGATCATTTCGGAGCGTTGGTTGTGGATCCTTGGGTCGTATTTGATGTCCCGGACAAATATCATGCAATCCGGTACCGGCTCCGTACCAAGGCGTTCGGCCTGGACCATGGCAGGCGAGT
Organism: Nicotiana knightiana; assembly: GCA_005239525.1. Classification (NCBI taxonomy): domain Eukaryota; kingdom Viridiplantae; phylum Streptophyta; class Magnoliopsida; order Solanales; family Solanaceae; genus Nicotiana; species Nicotiana knightiana. The sequence goes on along the minus strand of ML385439.1, from coordinate 2,674 downwards.
ACATGCACGACGGGCGGAATTGCAGTTTAATTGCCATAAAATGCGAAAAAGTGTAACTTGATCATTTCGAAGCATTTTTTATGGTTCTTTGGGTCGTATTTGATGTCTCATAAAAATATCATGCGATTCGGTACCGGCTCAGTACCAAGGCGCCCGACCTGGACCATGGCAGGCGATAATACAGGCACGACTGGCAGAATTCCAGGTTAATTGCCATAAAATGCCGAAAAATGTAACTTGATCATTTCGAAGCGTTAGTTATCGTTCCTTGGGTCGTATTTGATGTCTCGGGAAAATATCATGCGATCCGAAACCGACTCCGTACCAAGGCGTCCGGCTGGGACCATTGCAGACGTAAATACAGGCACGACTGGCGCATTTCCAATTTAATTGCCATAAAATGCCAACAAATGTAACTTGATCATTTCGAAGTATTGGTTATGGTTCCTTGAGTCGTATTAGATGTCCCAGACAAATATCATGCAATCCGGTACCGGCTCCGTACGAAGGCGTCCGGCCAGGACCATAGGAGGCGATAATAACGACTGGCCCAGTTTAATAGCCATAAAATGACAAAAAATGTAACTTTAACATTTCGAATCGTTAGTTATGGTTCCTTGGGTCATATTTGATTTCCCGAAAAAATGTCATGCGATCCAGTAACGGCTCCGTACCAAGGCGTCCGGCCTGACTGGCGAAATTCCAGTTCAATTACCATAAAATGCCAAAAATGTAACTTGATCATTTTGAAGCGTTGGTTAGTGTTTCTTGGGTCGTATTTGATGTCCCGGACAAATATCATCTGATCCAGTACCGGCTTCGTACCATGGCGTCCGGTCTGGACTATAACAGGCGCTAATACAGGCACGACTAGCGGAATTCCAGTTTAATTACCATAAAATGCCTAAAATGTAACTTGATCATTTAGAAGTGTTGGTTATAGTTCCTTGGGTAGTATTTGATGTCCCGAACAAATATTAAATGATCTGGTACCGGCTCCGTACTAAGGTTTCCGGCTTGGACCATGGCAGGCGGTAATACATGCAGGACTGGCGGAATTCCAATTTAATTGCCAAAAAATGTAACTTGATCATTTTTAAACGTTGGTTATGGTTCCTTGGGTCTTATTTGATGTCCCGGACAAATATCATGTGATCCGGTATCGGCTCCGTACCAAGGCGTCAGGCCTGGACCATGGCAGGCGATAATACATGCACGACTGGCGGAATTCCAGTTTAATTGCCATAAAATACCAAAAGATGTAACTTGATCATTTCGAAGCATTGGTTATGGTTCCTTGTGTCAGATTTGATGTTCCAGACAAATATCATGCGATCCGGTACCGGCTCCGTATCAAGGCGACCGGCCTGGACTATGGCCGGCGATAATACAGGAACGCATGGCGGAATTTCAGTTTAATTGCCATAAAATGCCAAAAAATGTAACTTGATCATTTCAAAGCATTGGTTATCATTCCTTGGGTCGTATTGATGTCCCGGACAAATATCATGCGATCCGATACCAATTCTGTACCAAGGCGTCAGGCCTGGACCATGGCAGGCGATAATACAAGCACGACTGGCGGAATTCCAATTTAATTGCCATAAAATGCCAAAAAATGTTACTTGATCATTTCGAAGCATTGGTTATAGTACCTTGGGTCGTATTTGATGTCCGTACAAATATCATGCGATTCGGTACCGGCTCAGTTCCAAGGCGTCCGACCTGGACCATGCCAGGCGATAATACAGGCACGACTGGCAGGATTCCAGGTTAATTGCCATAAAATGCCGAAAAATGTAACTTGATCATTTCGAAGCGTTAGTTATTGTTCCTTGGTCGTATTTCATGTCTCGGAAAAATATCATGCGATCCGAAACCGGCTCCGTACCAAGGCGTCCGGCTGGGACCATTGCAGACGTAAATACAGGCACGACTGGCGCATTTCCAGTTTAATTGCCATAAAATGCCTACAAATGTAACTTGATCATTTCGAAGCATTGGTTATGGTTCCTTGAGTCATATTAGATGTCCCAGACAAATATCATGCGATCCGGTACCGGCTCCGTACGAAGGCGTCCGGCTAGGACCATAGGAGGCGATAATAACGACTGGCGAAATTCCAGTTTAATAGCCATAAAATGCCAAAAAATGTAACTTTAACATTTCGAATCGTTAGTTATGGTTCCTTGGGTTGTATTTGATGTCCCAGAAAAATATCAAGCGATCCGGTACCGGCTCCGTACCAAGGCATCCGACCTGGACCATGGCAGGCGATAATACATGCACGACTGGC
>ML385437.1:5244-94397 GCA_005239525.1 Nicotiana knightiana | reverse complement strand
ATATATATATATATATATATATATATATATATATATATATTGTGTGTGTGTGTGTGTGTGTGTGTGTTGCGGGGTGCAACCCGATCCCACCATATATCATTATCAACATAATAGTTCACCCTTATTACTCCATATCAATCCACCCTTATTTCTCATGTTGCGGCGTGCAACCTGATCCCACCGAATAATCATATTCACCCTTATTCCTCCTCGTCAATCCTCCCTTATTCCTCCTGTTGTGGCGTGCAACCCGATCCCACCATATCATAATACATTACACATAGTGTACAGAAGTTTCATAAAATTCACACAAGGCCCTTACCAACTCCTAAAATTTAGAACAAAGCAACCGGGAGTCATATAATCAATAAAACTCAATAAAGTTATTACTACTCTGCGAGACTAAACCAGGATATCACAAAAAAGCTAACCAGAACAGTTTAAACCAATAAAGGGTAAGCGATAATCCTACGGGGTAACAAATATCTTCAACAAGGGAACACATTATCTACTGGTAACAATTAGGCATAGGATTACAACTAGGCATGTAACAAATAAAGCAAGAAGGAAAAATAATATAAGGAGAAGGGAAGAAAGCAAGTAAAATAGGTAGATTGGCGGTGCATAAGTACTCCTCACCTCACATATACGCCGCTCACATGATTTACCACGTAACAAGTAAGGAAAAGGTTCCTAAACCCTTAAGTCAAGGTTAGACACAACACTTACCTCGTTCCAAATATAACTCAAATTTCAATCACAACTTTGTCTTTCAAATTAGCCTCCGAGCCAACAATATCTAGCAAATTACCAACCAAACGATTCAAAATAATCCTTAGAAATCACCCACGATAACTAAAGGTTCAATTTAGGTCATTTTTGAAAAAGTCAACAAAAGTCAAAGCCCGGGCTCGCTTGGTCCAGACCCAAAGTTCGGACCAAAACCCGATTACCCATTAACCCTCGAGCCTGGATATATAATTGGTTTTGGAATCTGACCTCAATTTGAGGTCTAGATTCCCAAATTTTGAAATAACTAGTTTCTACCAAAAAATCCCCAATTCCACCATGAAAACCTTAGATTTTAGGTTGAAATCTTGTAAAATGAAGTGAAAGATTGAAAGAAACCAGTTAAGAATTACTTACCTATGATTTGGGGAAGTAGTTTCCTTTGAAAAAATCGCCTAGAGGGTTTATTGTGTTCGGAAATGTTGAAAAATGAGAAAAATCTCGTCTTAAGTCAAGACATATAAGTTGCAGATGTCGCATTTGCGACCTAAGCTTGCATTTGCGAAACTCGCAAATGCGAGAAAAGTATCACAAATGCGAACTCCTCGCATTTCTGCAGCCTTCGCAAATGCGAGCCAATTACTCGCAAATGCGAACAATCGACTTCCGCAAATACGACTCTTTTCTCGCAAATACGAGCCAATTACTCGCAAATGCGAACAATCGACTTTCGCAAATACGGATCTTTTCTCGCAAATGCGAGACTGCCCATCCCAGCCCATGCTCGCAAATGTGAGATCTACAGACCTGAACACACCATCTATGTTTTCTAAGTTCTTTCCACTCCGTAACTTACCCTAAACTCACTCGAGCCCTCGGGGCTCCAAACCAAACATGCATACAAGTCTAAAAACATCATATGAACTTGTTCGTGTGATCAAATCGCCAAAATAACACCTAAAACTACGGATTTAGCACCAAAACATATGAAATTCTCAAGAACACTTTAAAATTTTCATTTTCTCAACCGGACTTCCGAATCATGTCAAATCAGTTTCGTTTCTCACAAAATTTCACAAATAAGGTATAAATATCATAACAGATCTGTACCGGGCTCTGGAACAAAAATACGGACCCGATACCAAAAAGATCAAACATTAACCAATTTCTTAAAACTATTAAAATTTCAGTCTTTCAATTTTAATCAAAAATTTATTTCTCGAGCTAGGGACCTCGGAATACGATTTCGGGCATATGCCCAGGTCCCAAATTTCACTACGGACCCACCGGGACCGTCAAAATACGGGTCGGGGTCCGAGTTCGTTTACTCAAAACGTTAACGAAGTCAACTAAAATCAACTTTTAGGCAAAAAATTATTATTTTCATCATTTCCAACATAAGAGCTTTTTGGAAATCACGCCCAGATTGCACACACAAATCAAGGAGGGTAAAAATGAAATTTTTAAGGCTAAAGAGCGCAGAATTGGGTTCTAAAACATAAGATGACCCTTTGGGTCATCACAATCTCCATCTCTAAAATAACTGTTCGTCCTCAAACGGACATAGAAAAGTACCTGAACTGGTGAATAAGTGGGGATATCTACTCCGCATGTACGACTCGCACTCCCAAGTAGCTGCCTCAACATGCTGACCTCTCCACTGCACTCGAACTGAAGGATAATTCTTCGACCTCAACTGACGAACCTTCCGGTCTAGAATAGCCACCGGCTCCTCCTCATGAGTCAAATCTTTGTCCAACTAGACAGAGCTGAAATCTAACACGTGAGACGGGTGACCATGATACTTCCGGAGCATGGATACATGGAATACTGGATGAACTACTAATAACCCCGGAGGCAACGCAAGTCTATAAGCCACCTCTCCCATCTATTGAAAATCTCAAAAAGGGCGATATATCTAGGGCTCAACTTGCCCTTCTTCCAAATCTCATGACACTCTTCATGGGTGACACCTGAAGCAATTCTCTCTCCCCGACCATGAATACCACATCACGAATGCTATGACTGGCATAACTCTTTCTCCTGGACTGAGCTGTGCGAAGTTGATCCTGTATAATCTTGACCTTGTCCAAGGCCTCCTGCAGTAGATCTATACCCAACAACCGAGCCTCCCCCAGCTCAAACCACCCAACTGGCGACCTGCACCATCTACCATATAATGCATCTTAGGGAGCCATCTGAATGCTCAACTGCTAGCAGTTGTTGTAGGCGAACTCTGCAAGGGGAAAAATTGATCCCATGATCCTTCGAAGTCTATGACACAAGCGCGGAGCATATCCTCCAAGATCTCAAATACTACGCTCGGACTGCCCATCCGTCTGAGGATGAAATGTTGTGCTCAGATCAACCCGCATACCCAACTCACGTTGTACTACCCTCTAGAAATGTGAGGTAAACTGCGTACCTCGATCAGAAATGATAGACACGGGCACACCGTGAAGACGGACGGTCTCCCGAATATAGATCTCTGCCAACTGCTCCAAAGAATAAGTAACTGCCATAGGAATGAAGTGTGTTGACTTAGTCATCTTATCCACAATGACCCAGACGGCGTCAAACTTTCTCTGAGTCCGTGGGAGTCCAACAACAAAGTCCATAGTAATATGCTCCCACTTCCACTCAGGAATCTCTATTTGCTAAAGCAAACCACCGGGTCTCTAGTGCTCATACTTCACCTGCTGACAATCCAGGCACCGAGCTACATAAGCAATTATATCCTTTTTCATCCTCCATTTATAATGCTGCCGCAAATCCTGATACATCTTGGAGGTGCCCCGGTGGATTGAATACCGAGAACTATGAGCCTCCTCAAGGATCAACTCACAAAGTCCATAACCATTAGGCACACACACGCGACCCTGCATCCTCAAAACTTCGTCATCTCCAACAGTAACCTGCTTGGCACCACCATGCCGAACTGTATCTCTAAGGACCAACAAATGAGGGTCGTCATACTGCCGATCTATGATACACTCAAACAAGGAAGATCGAGCGGCTGTGTAAGCTAGAACATGGCTTGGCTATGAAGTATCCAACCTCACAAACTGATTGGCCAAAGTATGAACATCTAAATCTAGCGGTCTCTAACCGACTGGAATGAATGCAAGGCTGCCCATACTTACTAGCTTCCTACTCAATGTATCGGCCACCACATTGGCCTTTCCAGGATGATACAATATGGTGATATCATAGTCTTTCAATAGCTCCAATCATATCCTCTGCCTCAAATTGAGATCCTTTTTCTTGAAAAAATACTGAAGGCTACGATGATCCGTGAAACCTCACACGACACGCCTTAAAGATAGTGCCTCCAAATCTTTAGCGCATGAACAATGGCTGCCAACTCTAAATCATGGACAGGGTAATTCTTCTCATGAAACTTCAACTGCCGAGATGCATATGCAATCACCCTGCTCTCCTGCATTAATACTGCTCCGAGCCCAACACGGGAGGCATCACAATATACCGTGTAAGATCCTGAACCTGATGGTAACACCAACACCGGCGCAGTAGTCAAGGCTGTCTTGAGCTTCTGAAAGCTCGCCTCACACTAGTTCGACCACCTGAACAGGGCATCCTTCTGGGTCAACCTAGTCAACGAGGCCTCTATAGATAAAAACCCCTCCACAAATCGACGGTAATAACCCGCCAAACCCAAGAAGCTCCTGATCTCTGTGGTTGAAGTGGGTCTAGGCCAGTTCTTAACTGCCTCAATCTTCTTAGGATCTACTTAAATACCCTCTGCTGATAAACATGGCCCAACAAAGCGCACTACAAAAAAAAAAGAATTAGCTATGAACGGCGTCGCTAATCTGTCGCTAAAACACTCGTAGCTAGCAGAATTTCTTGATAATACGTTGTTAATCCGTCGCTAAATGATATTAGCGACGAATCTTTCTATTTAGCTACAGAATTTTTCCATCGGTAAAACCTGATTTTTTAGTAGTGGCGACTGAATACAACCAAAACTCGCACTTCAGAAATTTAGCATACAACTGACTGTCTATCAAGGTCTGGAGCACTATCTTGAGGTGTTGCTCATGCTCCTCCCGACTGCGGGAGTATATCAAGATGTCATCAATAAACACAATCACAAAAGAATCATAATAAGGCTTGAACACTCGGTTCATCAAGTCCATAAATGTTTCTGGGGCATTGGTCAACCCAAAGGACATCACCAGAAACTCATAGTGCCCATACCGCGCACGAAAAGCTGTCTTAGGGACATCAGATGTCCTAATCCTCAACTGATGGTAGCCAGATCTCAAATCAATCTTCGAAAACACCTTGTCACCTTAAAGCTGATCAAACAAATCATCAATCCTCGGCAATGGATACTTGTTCTTGATGGTAACTTTGTTTAACTGCCGATAATCTATACACATCCTCACAGACCCATCATTCATCTTCACGAACAAAACCGGTGCACCCCAGGGCGAGATACTGGGTCTGATGAAGCCTTTATCAAGCAAATCCTGCAACTGTTCCTTCAGCTCTTTCAACTCTGGTGGGGCCATCCGGTATGGAGGAATAGAAATGGGCTGAGTGCCCGAAGCTAAATCAACGCGAAAGTCAATACCCCTGTCGGGTGGCATCCCGGGCAGGTCTGCAGGAAATACCTCTGGAAACTCATGAGCGACATGCACAGAATCCATAGAAGGAACCTCCGAACTAGAATCACAAACATAAGCCAAATAGGCCAAACACCCTTTCTTGACCATACGCCGAGCCTTCATATAAAAAATAACCCTGCTGGTAGAATGGCCAGGAGTCCCTCTCCACTCTAATCGAGGCAACCCCGGCAATGCTAATCTCATTGTCTTGGCGTGACAGTCCAAGATAGTGTGATAAGGTGACAGCCAATCCATACCCAATATAACATCGAAATCCACCATATCTAAGAGCAGAGGGTCTACACTGGTCTCAAGACTCCCAATAGTGACCACACACGAACGATATACACTGTCTACAACAATAGAATCCCCCACGGGAGTGGACACGTATACAGGGGCACTCAAGGAATCACGAGGTACAACCAAATATGAAGCAAAATAAGATGACACATAGGAGTAAGTAGACCCCGGATCAAATAGAACTGAAGCATCTCTACTGCAAACTGAAATAGTACCTGTAATGACAGCATCTGATGACTCAGCCTCAGGTCTGGCTAGAAAAGCATAACATCGAGGTTGGGCCCCACCACTCTAAACCATATCCCTTGGACAGCCTCTAGTTAGCAGGCCCCCACATCTAACAACCCGACCTCCACCTCTAATAATCTGGCCCTTACCTCTAGCTACCTGACCCTGCCTATGGCTGGCTGAGCAGGCGGTGCAGTAACTGGTGCCGGAACCATGGAACGAGAACCCTGATGTTGTGGCTGACCACCCAATAATCTCGGACAAGTCCTCCGGACATGCCCTTAATTACTACACTCGAAACGTCCATCCTGATACTGAGGCTATGAAAACTGAGACTGACCTTGGCAAGCCGGCTGACCACGATAATAACTTTGAAGAGGAGATGCTCTAATAGGAGTTGGTGGTGCACTATAGGCTGGCTGCCCATAAGGAGGTACACAAGAACCACGACCACCTGAAGCACTGTGAGATGCCCGAAGCGCTGAATGGAATGGCCTAGGAGGATGACCTCTACCAAAAGTACCCCAGCCTCCAGATGAGGCGCCGCTGAACCCACCGAAATGATGAGGTCTCTTATCTGACCCCTGACCTCCCTGTCCAAGAACCATCTCGACTCGTCGGGCCACATTGGTCGCATCCTGGAAAGAAATCTCGATCCTAGTCTCCTTAGCCATTTGCAATCTAATAGGTTGAGCAAGACCCTCAATAAACCTCTTCACCCGCCCTCTCTCTCTTGGGAGAAAAAGAATAGCATGACGAGCCAAATCCACAAAACAAGTCTCATACTGACTAACAGTCATGCTGCTCTGCTGGAGACGCTCGAACTGACGGCGGCGATCCTCTCTCAAGGTGATAGGCAAAACATTCTCTAAGAAGACATGTGAGAATTGGTCCCAAGTAATAGAAGGCCACCCAGCTGGTCTGGTCAATAAATAATCTCTCCATCATTTCTTGGCGGAACCAGTCATCTCAAAAGCAGCAAAGTAGACCCCACAGGTCTCCAATATACCCATGTTCTGAAGAATCTCATGACAACTATCAAGATACTCCTGGGGATCCTCTGAAGTAGAACCACTGAAATGAACTGTAAAGAGCTTGGTAAACCTATCCAATATCCACAAGGCCTCGGAAGACATAGATGTCCCATTACCGGGCTGTGCCGCAGCAACCGTCTGAACTACCCTAACTTGATGAGCTGCTGGAGTCTGAAACTAGGGAGCCATCTGCTCCGGAGTATGAGTAGCAGGAGTCTGGGCTCCTCCTCCAGCCTAAGATACGACTGGTGCCATAGGGAATGCGCCAGTCTGGGCCACACTCTCCATAAGGCCCAATAATCTGACCAAGGAATCCTGGAGCACTGGGGTGGAAATAAACCCCTCCGAGACCTGAGTTGGTCTGATGGAATAGTCTGAGCTAGAACCTCCTCATCGAACTCTACCTGAGGCTCCACAGCTGGGGCTACTGCTCGGGCTCTGATACCAAAATCACACGACAAAGTTGAATAAAAGTGAAATTTGTTCCTAAACTTCATAGCCTCTGGGAGATAAGTACAGACGTCTCCGTACCGATCTCCTAAATTTTACTAAGCTTGTCCGTGAATTGTGAGACCTAAGCAAACTAGGGATCTGATACCAATTTTTCACAACCCGAAATTCCCACCATCAGGATTGTGATGGCGCCTAACATCACACTTGCCAGGCAAGACAACGTTAGAGATTATTTAGCCATTTATATCCATTTTTAGTGATTAGCAGTGAACAGACAAAATAAAGAGGAATAAATGTAAATATATAGATATCAAAGTCATTTACATATTACTTCTACCCAGAAACCTGGTGTCACAATTCACGAACTTTCTATGATTTTTTTCTACAATCAATTATCTGAAAGAAATTACAATTGTTTTGGAAAGTAAAGGAAAATAGTAAGAAGATATGTAGAAGGGGACGCCAGGGCCTGCGGACGCCAGCAGGACTACCTTGGGTCTCCAAGCTGTGAACCTAAGCCAATCTCTCGATCAGCCACAACCTGCTCCGAAATCTGCACAAGAAGTGCAGAGTGCAGTACCAGTACAACTGACCCCATGTACTGGCAAGTGTCAAGCCTAACCTCGACGAAGGTGTGACGAGGATACGACGGGACACTCATAATATATGTTGCAGACGATAAATAATAAGGCGGAAAAGGAGAACAGTATAATTTAAAAGCCGTAAATTGCAGGAATAAATACATAACTTCAATGTTTTATCAATATCCAGCTATAACCAATCCTTAGGCGAAATGTAAAACCACCGAATAAATTTCACAGACAGAGAAGAATACATAAACACATATATTGATGTGGCGCGCATCCCGATCCCACCAGTCCTCCCTTATTCCTCCGTAACAATTACAATAAAAGTAAATAATATATATATATGTTGCGGTGTGCAACTCGATCCCACCAATCCTCCATTATTCCTCTGTAACAATTACATAAAAGTAAGTAATATATATACGTTGCGGCGTGCAATATGCTCCCACCATATATCATTATCAACATAATAGTTCACCCTTATTACTCCGTATCAATCCACCATTATTTCTCTTATTGCAGCGTGCAACCCGATCCCACCGAATAATCATATTCACCCTTATTACTCCTCGTCAATCCTCCCCCATTCCTCCTGTTGCGGCGTGCAACCCAATCCCACCATATCATAATACATTACACATAGTGTATAGAAGTTTCATGAAATTCACACAAGGCCCTTACCAACTCCTAAAATTTACAACGAAGCAATCGGGAGTCGTCTAATCAATAAAACTCAATAAAATTATTACTACTCGGAAAGACCAAACTAGGATATCACATAAAAATTCATCCAGAATAGTTTAAACCAATAAAAGGGAAGCGATAATCCTACGGGGTAACAAATATCTTCAAGAAGGGAACACATTATCTACGGGTAATAATTAAGCATGGGATTACAACTAGGCATGTAACAAATAAAGCAAGAAGGATAAACAATATAAGGAGAACGGAAGAAAGCAAGTAAAACAGGTAGATTGGTGGCGCATAAGTACTCGTCACCTCACGTATACGCCGCTCACATGATTTACCATGTAACAAGTAAGGAAAAGGTTCCTAAACCCTTAAGTCAAGGTTAGACACAACACTTACCTCGCTCCTAATATCATTCAAAGTTCAATCACATCCTTGTCTTTCAAATTAGCCTCTGAGCCAACAATATCTAGCAAATTACCAATGAAACGATTCAAAATAAGCCTTAGGAATCACCCACGATAACTAAAGGTTCAATTTAGGTCATTTTTGAAAAAGTCAACAAAAGTCAATGTCTGGGCCCACTTGGTCCAAACCCGAAATTCGGACCAAAACTTGATTACCCATTCATCCCGGACCCCAGATATATAATTGGTTTTGAAATTCGACCTCAATTTGAGGTCTAGATCCCCAAATTTCGAAATAACTAGTTTCTACCCAAAAATACCCAGTTCCACCATGAAATCTTTAGATTTTAGGTTGAAATCTTGTAAAATGAAGTGAAAGATTGAAAGAAACCAGTTAAGAATTACTTACCTATGATTTGGGGAAGAAGTTGCCTTTGAAAAAATCGCCTAGATGGTTTCTTGTGTTTGGAAATGTTGAAAAATGAGAAAAATCCCGTATAAATCAAGACCTATCAGCTGCAGAGGTCGCATTTACCACCTGAGCTTCACATTTGCGAAGCTCGCAAATGCGAGACAAGTATTGCAAATGCGAACTCCTTGCATTTCTGCAGCCTTCGCAAATGCGAGCCAATTACTTGCAAATCGACTTTCGCAAATGCGAGACTGCCCAGCCTAGCCTATGCTCGCAAATGCGAAGTTTTTTCGCAAATGTGAGGCTCGTATTTGCGAGCCAGACCTCGCAAATGCGAGATCTGCAAACCTGAACACACCATCTATATTTTCTAAGTTCTTTCCACTCTGTAGCCTTCCCGAAACTCACCCAAGCCCTCGGGGCTCCAAACCAAACATGCACACAAGTCTAAAAACATCACACGAACTTTCTCGAGCCATCACATCACCAAAATAACACCTAAAACTACGAATTTAGCACCAAAATATATGAAGTTCTCAAAAACACTTTCAATTTCTATTTTCTCAACCGGACGTCCAAATCACGTCAAATCAGTTTTGTGTCTCACCAAATTTCACAGATAAGGTATAAATATCATAACGGATTTGTACCGGGCTATGGAACTAAAATACGGACCCGATACTAACAAGATCAAAGATTAACCAATTTCTTAAAACTATTAAAATTGCAGTCTTTCAATTTTAATCAAAAATTTATTTCTCGAGCTAGGGACCTCGGAATTCGATTCCGGGCATACGCCCAGGTCCCGTATTTCATTACGGACCCACCGGGACCGTCACAATACAGGTCCGGGACCGTTTACTCAAAACGTTGACCGAAGTCAACTAAAATCAACTTTTAGGCTAAAAATTGTTATTTTTATCATTTCCAACATCAGAGCTTTTTGGAAATCATGCTCGGACCGTGCACGCAAATCAATGAGGGTAAAAATGAAATTTTTAAGGTTAAAGAGCGTGGAATTGGGTTCTAAAATATAAGATGATACTTTGGGTCATCACAATTCTTGAACGGTACCCTAACGGAGGAAGTGTTTTTTAAACAACCTCCTGGCATTGAGAGTGAAGAGTTTCCTGAGTATGTGTTCAAGTTAGACAAGGCACTGTATGGACTGAAATTGGTTCCATAAGATTGGTATGAGGGGATCTCTAAATTCAACTTAACCAATAACTTTGTAAGAGGAAAGGTGAATAACACACTATTTCTAAAGAGTAAAGGAAAATACTTCTGATTGTGCAAATTTATGTGGATGATATTATCTTTGGGGATACTAATGAAGCAATGTGCATGGAATTTTCTGAGATGATGGAGAATGAATTTGAAATAAGCATGATGGGTGAATTAGACTTCTTCTTAGGAATGCAAATAAATCAAAGCACCTACTGGAACCATGATCCATCAACAAAAATACATCAAAAAACTGTTGAAAAATTCAACATGGATTCTTCTAAGTCAATAGATACTCCTATTGCCATAAAAAAGTTGGATCTTGATGAAGAAGGTAAAAGTTTGGAACAAAAGCTGTATAGAGGAATGATTGGATCCTTGTTGTATTTCACAACAAGCAAGCCTGATACTCTATTCAGTGTGGGACTGTGTGCAAGATGTTAGGCAAATCCCAAAGAGTCTCATCTAAAGGTTGTCAAAAGAATACTCAGATATCTTAAAGGGACTCCTGATCTATGTCTATGGTATCATAGTGTCACGACCCAAAACCAACTAAAGGTCGTGATGGCGCCTAACGCCGCCGTCAGGCAATCCAACGGTGATTAACCAACTTAGTTACTCATTTTATTATTTTTGAAATCAAGAATCACATTAAATAAATAGAGTAAAATATGGTACTCGAGTAATACCCGCGTAGCCGCAAGCGCGGGTAAGTTATCGCAGGTGTAGAAAGCTTGGGCACTGTATTAAAATCGAGTTTCCCGTGATTTTACATTTCGGACATTTCAAGATTAGGCAATTGTTTAGAGGGATTTCGAAGGGAAATTTTGAGCTGAGAAAAGTTGTGCTTCACGATCGCGAAGCATTATCCGAGATCTCGAAGGGTAAATACCTAGGCAGAAGCTATATTTCGGGGGTTTCGGCTATTTTATCATATTTAGAGCTATGGAGCTCGGATTGAAGCGATTTTTTTCATATGGATTGGGTTAAATGTTCTTTACTCAGATTTTATTATATTTTATTAATCTATCATCATCTTTTCACCACTTCAGGTATGTCTCTATACTCGTTCGAGGACGAACATTTGTTTTAAGAGGGAGAAGATGTAACAACCGGACCGGTCATTTTAAGTGTATTAGCCATGTCCCCTATTTATTTCTTTCTCTGTGTTATACTGTGGTTATGTGATGTTCCGGTAGGTTTGGTTTTTGGTTTCGGAGTGAATTGGGGCACATAGTCCCTAAAATTAGAAGTTTAAGTCGTAGGAGTTGACCGTAGTTTGACTTGAGTGAAGACGACTTTGTAATGGTGTTTTGTCGATTCCAATAGATCTGTATGGTGATTTTTATTGTAGGAGTGTATCCGGATATTTATTTGGAGGTCCGTAAGTCGTCTCGGCGTAAATTGGTGAAAGTTAGAAAGTTGGAAGCATTTTGGAAAGTTTGATAGGGAGTGGACATTTTGATATCGGGGTTGGATTTTGATTCTGGAGGTTGTAATAGGTCCATAATGTCATTTAGGACTTGTATGCAAAATTTGAGGTCAATCGGATGTGATTTGATAGGTTCCAACATCAGATGTGGAATTTAGAAGTTCAAAAGATCATTAGGCTTGAATCGATGCGCAATTGTGGTTTTAGCGTTGTTCGATGTGATTTGAAGGCTCGACTAAGTTCGTATCATATTTTGGGACTTATTGGTATATTCGGTTGAGGTCCTGGGGGGCCTCAGGATTCTTTCATATAGTTAACGGATTGAATTTAGAGTTTGGGAGATTGTTGAAGCACCGAGTTTGGTGTAATCGCACATGCGAAGGGTTTGATCACAAGTGCGAAGCCGCATGTCCAGCCATCGCAGAAGTGGACAGGAGTATAAGTGGGCAGTTCTTGCATGTGTGAAGAGCTTGCCCGCACCTGCGAGGTCGCAGGTGCGAAGTGATGAACGCAGAAGCGGAAATGGGAAAAGGAGCTGGATCTACAAAAGCGGCAGTGTGCTCGCCGACACGAGTCCGCAGGCGCAAAGCATATCGCAGGCCTCAGAGTCTCTTTCTATTCCATTCTTTGTTATTTCATTACATTTTGATAGACAGTGATGTGTATGATTGTTCGATACTGTATCTAGAGCTTGTGGCTTATATCTCACAAGGTTTTATGATTGTACGTATTGAGTTTTGGTAGATTCTATTTATGAAAATGTTGGGATGTTCATGTTTTAATCTCTTCTTTAATGTTTTCGCATATTGTTAGGCTTACCTAGTCTTAGAGATTAGGTGTCGTCACCGTTTGACCAAAAAATATGAAACTTTTTGCTAAACTAATTAAAAAATAAAAAAGGTGAAGGGAAAATTCTAGTCAAATATAATAAATCTTAGACCTAACACATGCTTATATAACAACGTTGAATAACGCTTAGAACCAATTATGAGGTATTAAATGAAGCTATCACGAACGAATGGTGGGACAATAATGAACAATAAATATATTAAATTGCGATAAATGTAAATAAAGGAAGAATTCATCCAAATATTAAATAATATGGATGATTCTTCCCTTTGACAAAAATGTAAGACAAATGGATATGGGAATATACGAGACTTTCTCGGATCTGATGCGTAAAAGGATAGAATAAACAACAAATTGAATCACTGTGGAAAGGTAAAGTGTTGTATTATATCTAAAGAGTCAACTTTTCGTAAGAGTTCTTATCAGAATCAATATTACATGTCTTTTGCCCCCCTTTCTTTTTCTAATTATACGGGATATTCCCAAAAACCCTAAAAAGTACATCAGAGAGAATATTCAATAGAATATTCTTTTTAGTAGTTCCAAGACTATACTAGCCGTTATTCCCATTCTTCGCTACTCGACCTCGGACTTAAAGGCTTGCTGAGCGGTTCCTTATTGCCAGGACCTGGTCGACCTCGGCCTAATCATCCATGTTGAGCTGCAATTCCCGCACTTGATAATCTCTCCATGCCGAATTTCCTCAGCCAGATTTTGACCCATACAATCACGAGATCCTACGGAGGGGAAATGGGTTCGTGGCACCTAGAAGATACAGCTTTGACCTAGTTGGTTATCCTAATGCTAGCTATGTAGGGTTTCATGTTGACAGGAAAAGAACTTGAGGAACAAAACACGTTCTTGGTTCTTGCCTGGTGTCTTGGGGAATAAAGAAGCAGAACTCTGTGGCTTTATCTACAGCTGATGCAGAATATGCGGCAGCAACATCTTGTTGTGCTCGGTTGCTGTGGATAAGACAACAACTAAGGGGCTATGGTATTTTTGTTGATTGTGTTCCTATTTTCTGTGTTAACACCAGTGCCATAAACATTTATAAAAATCCTTGTCAACATACGATAACCAACCACATTGATATTAGACACCACTTTCTCAGAGACTATGTTGAAAAAGGAAATATCTCCATCAATTTCTATAAATTGAAGATCAAGTTGCCAATATTTTCTCTAAGGCTCTAAGTAGGGACCACTTTAAAAGAAATAGACTGGAAATGGATTAATTAATACTTCCAACTAGGTTGAATCCCAATGATTGGCTAGAAAAAATTATAGTTAGATGTAGATGGTCAAGTATAATGTGCTTGATTCAGTATCGTGCTTGTATAAGCACACACACTCGCCTAAACAAGTCTAGCTGATAACTATGCCTTATGATATTTACCTATTGTGTTGAAGCTTTACTGCAGAAATGACTAAGGAGTTGCTACGGAGATGGTTCTTTGACTCAGGTATGTGCCATCTTGTCTTAAATCAATGAGACTTAATAACAGAAATTACTGCTATACTTAGAATCTAATCATGTTAGCATCACTCCTATTGTTATCAAAGTCAAGGATCAAGGGGGGATCCTAGAGCAATTAGAGTCTAATTACTTATAAAAGTCTAGTAGTCAAAAGTAACCATTATTAGAGTCCTGTTAGAACTCGAATTCAGTTACTCTCTTTCTTCTAGTCAAATCAGGACTACCCTCTTTAAAATCCCTCTTGTGATACATCTCTCAGACTTTACTGTTCCCCTCAAACCCTAAGTAAGAACCAAAGAAAATTCCCTTGTTCTCTCATCACCATGACTAAATCAAGCCAAGGAAAAATCTTTATCTAAGACTGAAGAAAAACCCAAAATCATGAAGCGCAAGCCTAAGAGTGCAAAATCAGCAAGTGAATCTGCACCAGCACCTATTCCATCTCCACCCATACCCTCTACTGCACCTGCACCATCGTTCCCTGCCACTGTTACACCTTCAATCCACCTCTACTGAACCTTCATCTCCAAAACCAACTGCCCATGCACTAAGATCAAGGCTATGTCAAGGAAATCAGCTACGAGTGACAGGGTGGTGATTCGTGCTGCTGCTCAGGGGGAAATATTGGTTAAGGAAGTTGTGACTCAGGCGGAATCTACATTTATCGTGGCTGATCAGATAAAATTATCTCAATCAAATCTTGATGTTGTACTTTCTACTATTGAGGTTACACCTTTGGAAATTGTTCCATCCATGAGTGACAAACCACATGTGGAGGATACTACTTTAGGAACTGAAATTGTAACTCAGGAGAAAATTGTGGACACCATGAATGTTATACTTGTGGTTGAGGGGAAGGTGAGAAAGAACTAGTGAATAAAGACTCTTCTGATGGTTTCTCTTACATCTGGACTGAGGATGAGGGTGATGAAGAAATTGATGGAGAAGGAGGAGAAGTGTCCAGTCATAAGGAGCATCAGGCTTAGGATATGGCTCATAGAAATGATGAGAAGAAGAGTGAGAATGAGGGGGAATAAGGCAAGGAAAAAGAGAGTGAGGTAGAAGAACAATTAGGTGAACAAGTGGGAGATTCAGGATAAGAAGAAAAAGAAAGTGAGGGAGAAGGTGACTCTAATATTGAGGGTGATAAAGAAGAAAAAGAAAGTGAAAGTGAGGGTACTGAACTTGAAAGTGAGGAAGAAAATACTAGTGGGGAATCTGAAGGCTCTACGGCTATTAGGGACACAGTCATAGCCCCTTTAGAAGAAGTTCGTGGAGAGAAAAGGGCTGAAGAACCTTGGCCTTTGTTATCTCCCTTTGGTGGAGATGAGGAGGTCAGCAGTGATGAGGATGGTTTGACCTTGTCCGAAGTAGGAAAAAAGGGCAGGAAGACACCTGTGAGAGCTACAAAATCAGTTCTTGCAGCAAGAAAAGAGATGGCTCCTCCTACTAGGACTCCTCTTACCAGAAGCAAAAGAAAGGTTGTTGATGAACAGATCATCAAAGAATCTAGAGGTGTCAAGAAACTAAGAAAGCAAAGTCTTGTTGCTGAACCTCTAGTTGATCTAGATGAAGAGGATGAGTCTGATCCTTCTCTGTAGGACAATAAACCAGCAAAAAAGAGGAAGGTTGTTAAACTTACCAGAGCAACTGCCACATCCAAGAAGGCCAGTAAAGGAAAGAAGAAGTAGGATATACCTGATGTGGTTGACAAGCTTACTGAATTCAAGAATATAAAAAGTGTTGAATGGGAAGATGCTTGCAAATACAGATGAGAAGGGTATGGCCCTATTGGATGAAAATCTTGAACTGCAGGGATGGAGAAATATGTTTGTCAAGCCATTTCCTCCTGTGTGTGTGCCTGTTGTAGTTGAGTTTTATTCAAACTTCGAATTCGATGTCAAGGTGGTCAAGAGTTCTGTAAGGGGATTTGATATGGAGTTTGATGCTGAGGATCTTGGGTTGCTACTGAACATACCTTCCCTAGGATTTGACAATTATCTGAAGAAGAAGAAGAAGAAGAAGAAGAAGAAGAAGAAGAAGAAGAAGAAGAAGTGGCCAGCTATAGACAATGATGTGAACACATGCATTATAGTTACCGAGAAATTTTCTCAAAAGTTTGAGCTGGATGCTCCTCAGAAGGTGTACAAGATTGACATGACTCCTTTTCACAAACTACTGTTTCACTTTGTGAACTCCTGCATACTGTAGAGATATAAGAGGAGGCATGAAACTACCCAACATGACATGGTTGTGATGGAATTGCTGGATATAGGTAGCCTGATGATTCAACACATGGCAAGGGCAACAAACACTTCCAAGCCTAAGCATGCTATGCATTATGGCTTCATGCTCACTGAGTTGTTTGATAAGCTCAACATTGCCTTGCCTGGGCTGAATTTTGGGAATCACAATGATGTTATGGATGTTGTTACACTGAAGCAGTGTGAATATGAGGAGATCAAGGCTAGATGGACAACAAGTTCTGCTATCTTACCTGATAGCAACATGGCAATTGAGCTTTCTAAAAGGTTGGACCTGGTTCTTGAGAAAAATGCTTAGCTTATAGAAGACAATAATGAGTTAAGAAAAGAAACCAGGAAACTTAGGGAGGAACTTAGAAAGGACAGAGAGGACCATGACCAATAGATTGCCACCCTTGTGAAAGCATTGACTCCCTCCTCCTCTCACCCCTGATCATGGTCCTTTACCCCTTGTCTTCAGTCTGTTTTGTTAACCCAATGGTGTTTATTTTTTCTTATTCTAGTTCTGAGTAGGTTGGAGAATGTTTCAGTTTATTTTGTTCTAATATTTTTATTCAAGGCCATGGGCTTAATTTGCGCTAGTTAATGAACTCTTATGCTATTTTAATGCCTCTCATATGTTTTTATCATCAGCATGGCTTATTTGTCTTGATAATTCTTGAGCTTGTGTTGTAGCCTCAATATCGATGAATCTTGCATTAACTGTGCTGGGAATGCATAACATCTTTTTGTCTTTTCTTCAATGATGCCTAAAGGGGGAAGAAAAAGTTGGGGGTGCTTGATGTGATTGTTGTATACCTGTACTTGCTCTGGATTAGGTTACAGTGTGTTTGATGAGATGATTTTGGTTTTATTGGCACAAAGTTTGTCATCATCAAAAAGAGAGAATTTGTTGAGTATTGAGGTTTTGATGATTATCAAAGTTTGTTAAGAGTAAATGCTCTAAGAACTAGGTCCTCAATGTAGCTGATGAAATGCTCCAAAAACTAGGTCCTCAAGGTCACTGTTGAAGGTTCTTACAAGGCAGTAACTTTTTCACAAAGTTACTCAAGTCCGAGTTCGTTGGAAGAGGACTGCTAACATGATAAGGGTCGTTGTCCAAGAAGATATGCTTGCATAAGTGATAAACAAGAGTCAAGCATTGTGGAGCCTGAAAGTACAAGAGAGGGGGAGGGGTGAATTGTAGCCTTTTTAAATTTCTAGTCGACTATTCTTCAGACCTAGTCGACTTATGTGGAGACAGCCTGCACATAATTGTTAGTCCTTTCAAAATAAATAGTAAAGGAACATAATATAATATGAGAGCGATAAAGTAAATGACACCGGGAATTTTTATACTGGTTCGGAACCAATATAGTATCCTAATTCAGTCATCTTGGGTTGCAAAAGTGTTGTCTTTTAGAGCACTTTGTAAATTGAATTGAGTACAACCTTTGTGGTTTTCAGCGATCACCACCAACGTTGACAGGGTTGGTTTTCACTCGCTCACCAACAACGACCCTTTGGTTTTCAATCGCTCACCAAAGAAACAAACAATGACACAACCTCTCGGGCACACTAACTTTCTAATATTTTTCTTTCTCTCTTCTCTCTTTAAGTAAATTACAATGCTTGTTAAGAGTAGAATAAAGAACTTGTAGTTGGGTAGATAATTGTATAGAGGGTTGTGTGATTTCTTCCTTCATAGAGCTTTTATATTTATAGTCCTTTCAACTTGTTCTGGCTATTGCATAACCTAAGGGAATTTGATCGTTGCTCATTTATTTGTTTTCATAATTTGCAGCTCCAACACTTGTATGAATATGGATAGTATGTTGACTTGACACTCCTTTGAAGATGGATATAGGCTTCTTTGCAATATTGATTTCCTTTCCTTGTTTGACTTCTTGTATTTGGACAGATTCTAATTGTCTCCACTTTCCTTTCTTGAATATGTAAATTCTTCATTGAGCACCAGCATGAGAATTCTTGTGTAGAGGATTCTTTTCCTTTTATGGTAGTAGAATATTTTCTCTTTATTGGCAAGCAATATCTTGGTTGATCTTCTTTAGAAAACTTTGCATTTCATAACTGCATCTCCACGTGTATCTTCTTCAACCTTCCATAGTCTTGATTCAATATTCATGAATTTCCATAAGAGCAATAGTCATTCTTTATATGGAACTCAAACTTATTTCCATACATTATTCTCTTTCCATACCAAAGGGAAAATGTAGTAAGAATAGTTTCCCATAAATAATAGTAGCATCTTTGAACTCCTATTGGAAATACTCTTTTTTTGATCTTGGAAAATAATCTTCCATAATATAGATATTTTTTTCCATAGAAAATATATTCTTCTCTTATTATATTGAAAATATTCCTTTCTTGATCTTGAAAAATAATCTCTTTCCGTAGTATAAATTGTACTATATTCATAATATATTTTCTAGATTTCTACTAGAAGTGCAGTAAGCCATTTCACATTTGAAATTCAATTCAAATGTTTGAATCTTGAAGGTAATCATGGAATATTTTCCTTTCTGTATTTTCTGAATCCTTGCCTTTCCAAAATGACAAGATCATCATTACTTACTATATAAGTAGGCAAACTGCTTCGTGTGATATTCAAGCTTCTTAATCATTTCATTTTTCTATCAATCATGGACAACTTTATACCCTTGATATCTAGAAGATTCTTCTTTCCATACAATAAGCAAATCATCCCAATATATCTTCAAGAGTATTCTCTATAAATAGCATCCGTAGTAAATGCTTTCTTGTTCAACTTCCTAATAAATTAAGATTACCATGATCTCCACCAAATATGTGTAAAAATAAGATTATCACAAGTAAATATTTTTTGATTAATAATTCTGTTGGTTTGTTATCATCAAAATTAATATGTGAAACCTTGAAGCTAACAGAATCCTTGGAACTGTTGGAATGAGAAGCTGACTACGCATAGGACTCCTAAAAGATTCCGGAGCCCAGAAAACGTATTATCTTTTTGGACCGCTGTAATCATCCTTTTGCACATCAACCGTGGAACTATATTTTCAACACTCAAATCGATTACTAGTGTTAGTGTTCTTCTTGAGTCAGCTAGTGAATGTGTTTTAGAAAATCGAATTGTAATCAAATATTATACATAATTGGTGAGTTGTAATAATTGTTTGAGTTTGCACGTTAGAGTAACTTGTAAGTCAAATAGTTGAAGTAGGAGAATTAATGGGTATTGATTCACAGGTCTTGGAATCGATACGTTTGGCTCATTTGTTTTAGTGAAGTTGAAGTTAAAATCCTACGTGGTAGGTCGTGGTTTTTGCACTTTTAAGTCGGATGATTTTTCACGTAAATTATTGTGTTATTTTACTGTTTATCCCGTTTACACTTAAGGAATAAGGTAAAGAACCAAGTTCTTTAGTAATTCAAGAAGGTACTCAAGATAACATAGTATATATATACACGCACAAAAATCTATACGGATTACGTACATTATTGAACTTTTAGTTGCTTTTGAGTTCTTAGAAGTTAGAAGTAATGATAACGGAAAAAGAAAGACTTGTGATTCTTTATCATATATCATATGTACAGGTATATATAATACGTAGTATTATTTATGATAAGAAACCGCCACAAAACTGAATCATGCACATATATATTGTCTTCACAATCTTTCCATGCATATTTTTGAAAGAAAGTTATTGTCTTCATAATTTTGGAAGAGCAGTTCGGTGCGCTAGTTTAGGTACAGACAGGACCATAATAGTTTATTATATGTAATTTTATTCTATATATTTTTGCAAGAGACTGTTTTCATAACTTGACTTCCTAATCACGTGAACTTTACCAGTTATACAAAAGTTCCCATTCATTTTAGAAAGAAAACACTAAAAAGGGTGATTGATGACGTGTCATGAATCATGCATCAAGCGGCTAAAGTTTCCGAAAAGGATAGGAGTAAAAAATTAGCATACTCTCTAAGTCTCAAAAACTCTATATCAAGGTTATTTAATTTCTTGTATTTACAGTGAAGTCTGAAGATTAATACTATACCAATAGTACAATTGGTTAAAACTACGCGAATAATCTGTGAGATTTTTTGTTTTTTACAATATTATAGTGTAGTTAGACACAGAGGCGGACTTAAAATTTGAACGCTACGGGGTACCACTATATATTAATTACTAATGATGAAATTCGATGTGCACTTAGATGTAAATTACTAGTGATAAAATTCCACGTGCAACTCTTTAAAAACTTAATGATTATGATCGATAACTTATCATCTAAGTATTAAAAAAAGTTCTAAAGAAAGAAAAAGCATGAATAGAGAGAGATTTTTCACAAAATGGGTGCTACGGGAAGGGAAGATGTTTGATTTAAGTCTATTTCAAACTTTAAAATTTCTAGTTTTTTCTCAATTAAAAAGAAGTCAATGATCAAAAGGGTGTTCAAGCTTTAAATTTATCAAAAGCTTACACACAAAAAATCAAGATTAAGGGTGTGTTAGTAATCAAGTATTTGAAGAGAGTCTCAAACTCTCTGTTGTCATCGTGGAGTCAGAGTTGACGATGCCTACTACTTTATTAAAGTGATTGTTGAAAAAGGTTGTGACAGAAAATATTTATATTTTTTTATTTGTGGAGCAATAAGTTATAATTTGAAGTTTTATTGATTTGAAGGGTGATATTTACAAAGAGAATAAAATTAATTAAGTTGACCAGTATATACTAGTACTAAACTAAAATTGATTTTAGGGAGAAAAAAAAAACTGATGTTACATGAAGGAGTAAAAGTTAAACATGAGTTTCGAACCCACATCAACCACTAAAGGGAGGAAAGTAAAGCACTCTACTCAACTATTCCTTCGGTCAAGCTTTTGTGTTTGGGAGCACACGTAAATTATTTAAGGGGTCACAATTATATTTGCAGATATATATAAAATATATATACATAGTTTTTACCGAAACTAGTGGGGTCCTGTCAAGATAGGTCCGCCTCTGGTGAGACATCTCTATGACAATCACGAATAAATGAGTACTATAATATATAAGTTAAATCATTTTCTACATGCAATAAAAACATTTCTTTCCGTTGCAATGAACGATCCCTTACATATGGAACTTTTTCGTATTAATTTTGTTAAAGGAGTATAATTATTCAGATATGGATCCAGGATTTAAAGTATATGGTTTCAACTATAAAGTTCTTAGTATTGAACCTATTATATTTTTAAAGTTATGGGTTCATATTTATTATTTTTACAATTTTAAGAAATTTTTACACATAAAATTTTACTCCGCGTCAAAAGTTATGAATTCAATTGAACCCCTGCTAACCCTCTGCATCCGCCCCTGTAATTATTATAATGTGTGAATTTAAGTTATATACAATTATAATATTATTTTTTATGGTATTATATTTATCATTATAGTTTAGTTCTAGATATATAGAAGATTAATTATGTATAATTTTATTAGATTATCAGTTAACATCTTAATGTAGAAATTAGGTATAAATTAACTTTATAGATAATTTGATCGTGTAAATTTTCTTTTTGTATATATTCCGCCACTAGAAATTGAACTCAAATTATAGTATATGGATTCGTAATCAAGAAGTCCCGAGTCTTACAATGCGGCGCTCGATAGTATACAGTAGCATGCACTATCTGAAACGTTCTTGCTAGGAAGAGAAATTAATAGTATGATATATATCTCCACTTGCAGCATAGATCTTTAATTTCTTTATTTAAATGAATAAAATATAAAATAAAATTTATTGAATGGTGATGATAGGCTATAATTACATATTTTAGTCGCTTATTACACTCTAATTTACTGCACTTTAATTGAGTTTGAGTTTTAATCGCTAATGTTTTGTACTAATTGTGTGTTTTATATCTTGTAGGAGTGATTCCGAGCTATGTAGATGTTATGGGATGAATTCAAGTGACTTGGAGCTTTGAAGTCTGAGTAAAAGTCCAAGGAATTAAGTTGGGATCGTGTTCGAGATCAAATTTGATAGTTAAGAACGAACGAAGAATCGAGTAGGCATATTGCGCGTTGTCTAGTAAAATACACATAACTTTTCGTTCAGAACTCCATTTGGGTTCCACAATATATGGTTGGAAATATAATTGAAAGGGATACAACTTTATTGTTTTACGTTTTTCCAAATTACAAACGGAATAGGGTGAAAAACGCGGTCAAATCCGCGGCCACGGATCTGGCCGCGGATGTGAGGCAGAATATTGGGTAAAATCCGCAGTTGAATCCGCGGTCGCGGACGTCCTGACTTGGAAAAGTGTCCTTTTTCGCGTAGGAGAGGGTATAATTGTTTGGACCCGATCCTATTTGGTATATATATATATATATGGAAAAACGGTATTTTGAGGACTTTTGACACACATTCGACCTAAGGAGGCAAGAACACACTAGGACCAAGACGGAGAATTCTTCTACGAGTTTTTCACTTACTTCTTCCTATTTCCATTATTGGTTATGAATTCTAGTATTGTGGTTTTGCATACTATTATGAATAGCTAATTTGTTATCTAGAGTTTTGATGGAACTTATTGGAGGATGATTTTCATGTTATGTTAATATAGTTTTGCCGTAGTATTTTCTCTATTTGTTCAATGATGATAGGATAAAATTACGTATTCTAGTCGCTTATTACACTCTAATTTACCGCACTTTAATTGAATTTGAGCTTTAATCGCTAGTGTTTTGCACTAATTGTGTGTTTTATGCCTTGTAGGAGTGATTTCGAGCTATGTAGATGTTATGAAATGAATTCAAGTGATTTTGAGCTTTGAAGTCTGAGTAAAATCCCAAGGAATTAAGTCGGGATCGTGTTCGGGGATCAAAATTTAATAGTTAAGAACGAATGAAGAATCGAGTACGCATATTGTGCACTATCTAGTAAACTGCACATAACTTTTCGCTCAGAACTTCATTTGGGCTCCACAATATATTGTTAGAAATATAACTCGAAGGAATACAACTTTCATGATTTACGTTTTCCCAAATTCCAAGCAGAACAGGGTGAAAAATGTGCGAAACAGCACACTGGCCAAAAATCGCGCCCGGGTCCGCGGTTGAATCCGCGCCCGGGGACGGGCTGCCAGAAGAAAGTCATTTTTCGCGTAGGAGAAGGTATAATTGTTTGGGACCGACCCTACTTGATATATATATATATATATATATAAACGGTATTTTGAGCACCTTGGACAGAATTTTGACACAGATTCGACCTAAGGAGGTAGAGACACAATAGGAGCAAGACGGGGTATTCTTCTACGAGTTTTTCCTTCCTCTTCCTATTTTTCATTGTTGGTTATGACTTTTAGTATTGTAGTTTTACATACTACTATGAATAGCTAATTTGTTATCTAGGGTTTTGATGGAACCTTTTGTAGGATAAATTCTTGTTATGTTTTTATATAATTGAGCCGTTGGATTTCTCTACTTGTTCAACTACGTTTATATTGTTGTTGGTTGAAGAGCTCTCAATCGACTGTGCCTATTTAGTGTGTATTACTCGGGAGAGAGTGCATATTTAGGTAGTTGTTGAACAACATCACTTCTAACATATATGAGGGATTAATATGGTGGGTTTAAAGGTGGGATTAGGGATAACGAAACCTTGGGTGCAATCTAAGTGAGTTGTACATAAGGATAGCTAGCGTAATTCGGGAGAATATATCTAGTATATTGTTGTAATTACTCGAGACAGAGTTACGACAGTCAGAGTGCTCATGATCGATAGCGAATACTTAGGCGAAATTATAGAAGACGTAGCGGGAAGAATTCCGACAATTGGGAAAATCATAACTCTAGACTTCCTTAATCTTTTCTCCAGCCTGTAGTATCTTTAGTGTTAATTTATTATTTTAATTTATTAGTTAATTATTTAAACACAAGAATCTTAATATCTATAAGTTAGGAATTGTTCAAGCTGGTATTCTTGGTGATAGTGAACAACTGTAGCTAAGCTTTAGTCCTCTGTGGGATTCGACTCCGGACTTGTAAATCGGATTATATTTTCAA
Source organism: Nicotiana knightiana (assembly GCA_005239525.1). Classification (NCBI taxonomy): domain Eukaryota; kingdom Viridiplantae; phylum Streptophyta; class Magnoliopsida; order Solanales; family Solanaceae; genus Nicotiana; species Nicotiana knightiana. Next base: position 69,636 of record ML385437.1, on the reverse strand, counting down.
TGACTGCTTAGTCCTTTTTATAAGGCATAGTTGGGCGTGATCATTCAACTACGTGTTTATATTGTGGTTGGTTGAAGATCTCTCAATCGACTGTACCTATTTAATGTGTATTACTCGAGAGAGAGTGCATATTTAGGTAGTTGTTGAACAACATCACTCCTAACGTATATGAGGGATCAATACTGTTGGCCCAAGAAATTGAATGGTTTTGAAGATTGACAAAGGAACTCAAAGATGAACCATGTCCATCACTGGAGACATAGACACATGCAGAGTTAAGGCACGTAAGGTGAACATGCAGTAGATAAATGAAATATGGGAAATAAAGAGATATCTCCCGATCGAAAAGATTGCAAAATAATAAGGAGAAGGACTCCTTATTCAGTAAGAATAGAATCAAAGATATGGAAGGATTCGAGGAGTTGAGATTAACTAGAACTCTTCCACCAAGGAGAGTAGCATTAGAACTCTAGAACATCTCTCGTCTACTAATCCTATATATTTCTGATTGTTCTTATTTTCACAGGTACGCACAAAAGCAGAAGTTAAGCAAAAATTGAGAGCAAAATTAGCAAGACAATTTTGCAAGCAGTTCGTGTGAGATTTAAGTGTGCGACTCTGAAGCTACTTGAACCAGATAGAAGAACCAGTTCCAACTGTTGTCTTTCAGTCTAGTTACTTGTAGTAGGTGATTTCAACTTGTACCTTTCTGCTTTATCTAGAAGCGTCTGTAATAGGTACTGTGTGTTTTCAAGTTATAGCTAATTTGGAGTTTGTCGCAAATAGCTAGAGGCTAGTTTGCCACAAAGGGATTGGGTAATCCGAGGTTTACAAAAGAGTTTTTGTAAATGATGTTTGGCTCACTGATTTAGTAAAACAGTTTGGGAAAATCCTACTGGGAAGTAGGTCGTGGTTTTTCACCTTTGAGCCAGGTATTTTCCATGTAAAAATCTTTGTGTTCTTTATTTTTTGTATTTATTATTCCGCAAACAGTAGAGGTTGGAACATGTAGAAGAAACTGGTCCTTCTATAACTAGTGCACGCAAAAATCGGACACCACACAAATTAACCCCCCCTCCCTTGTGTGGTATTGACGTACAAAACATCAATTGGTATCAGAGCGGGTTATCCTTGAAGAGGCTAACACCTTATGAAAAGATCAAGATGAGTGCACCACTTGGAAACTGGGAAGGACAATCAACTGCTAGGCCTCCACTCTTCAATGGCCAGTACTACTCCTGGTGGAAGAACATGATGAGACTATATAATTGGAGAAGACTAAGAACTATGGGATATTGTTACGAATGATCCTTTGGCCACCATGAAGACAAATGCTGAAGGAATAGATGTGCCAAAGACAAGAGCTGACTGCACTGCTGAGGATTTGAGAAAGTGGGAGAAAAATGTCAAGGCCAAGAAGTAGTTTGTGTGTGGACTTGGTCCAGATGAGTACAGCAGAATTCAAAGTTGTACCACTGCCAAGGAAATTTGGGACACCTTGTAAGTGGCTCATGAAGGAACTGCTAAAGTGAAGAGATCCAGAGGTACTCTACTATATTCTCAATATGAGAATTTCTCTATGAAGAAAGGAAAGACCATTCAAGATATGTACACTAGGTTCACTACATTGACTAATGAACTGAAATCTCTTGGAAGGACTCTGCTTGAGGAAGACAAGGTTGAGAAGATTTTGACAAGGGTTCTGCCAATCTCTTGGGAGAGTAAGATCACTGCAATTTAGGAATCCAAGAACATTGCAACTCTCAAACTGGATGAGCTAATCGGCAATCTCACTGCCTATGAACTTAGAAGGCAGACAATGAAGATGGATGTTCCCAAGAAGGAAAGAAGTCTGGCACTAAGAATCACTGAGGGAGAAGAAATGTAGGAATATGAAATGACTATGATCACCAAGGACTTCAAAAATTATCTTATGAGAAGAAAAGGCACCTCAAGAGGTGGAAATTACAACAAGGCAAGGGCACCAGAAAATCCACTAATGAGGGCTGCTAAAAATGTGGGAAAACTGATCATCACATCAAGAACTGCCCTCAGTGGGAAGTTGAGTGGAAAATGGAAAGTTCTTAACGAAGGAACCGGAAGAAGGAACAGGTTCATCCCAAGAAGAACAAAATATTAACAAAGGCTATGGGTGTTGCTTAGGGAGAAAGTTCAGATGAAGAATCAGATTATGAAGATGGAGATGAAAAGGCACTCATGGAAATAGGTGAATCAAATGAGGAATCTCATGAGGAATCTGAGGTAAGTATATTTCACCTCAAAGACAAGATTAAGTTCCTATCCAAAGAGAAACTCTCTGAATTATTGCTTGACTTTATTGATGATTCTGAAGTAATTAATAAAAAAAAGGAACTGCTGTCTAGGGGGTGTGTAATGTTAAAAGCAAAGTGTAAAACCTGGAACTCAGAGTAAGTGAGTCTGTGAGTGAAAATACTGCTCTGAAGAACCAGGTTCATCCACTTGAAACAAATATCCTAGAGTTAAAATCTGAAAATCTAAAACTGAAACTAGGAACCAGTAAAAAGATAGCTGACAAGTCTCAACTCACCTTAGAAGAAAGTATAGGAAAACTAAAAGATGATTTGTATATGAAGGATGAACAGATAGAGTGATAAAGGAGGAACTTGGTAAGGTCAAGCATGAACTAGACATAACTTGTAAATGGAACAGATCCTCTGATGCTTTGACATGGCTACATGAACATCATAGTAGAAATAGGAGAGGACTTGGCTTTGGGAGTCAGCTGCCTAAATGGGATCCTAAAAGCAAGTACCTCACCCTTTCTGAGAACAAAATATTTATCCACTGTGGTAAGAATGGTCACTACAAAAGTGAATGCAATGCAAAAGAGCAGGCCAGTCAAAAGAATAAAAGTTTTGTTCGAGGGAAGAATTGGTTACCAAATTGGGATAAAAGGAATTTAAATCATCCTTTTGCTGATAGAATGGGACCAAAACTAGTTTGGGTTCCTAAGACTAACCCCTGATTTTCTTTTGTAGGTTCAAGTGAAAGGAAGTAGCCAAATATGGTACATGGATAGTGGCTGCTCAAAACACATTATTGGTAACAAGGACCAGTTCCTTTCACTTGAGGACCTCAAAGGAGGAAATGTCTCCTTTGGAAATGGAAATAAAGGTGAAGTCATTGGGGTTGGTAAGCTAGGTAAGGATGACACTCGTTCCATTGAGAATGTCTACCTAATAGATGGCTTGAAATATAGCCTAATCAGTGTGTCACAACTGTGTGACAGAGGTAACTTGGTAGCATTCACCTCTACAAAATATTTTGTAATAAATCTTATTACTGACAAGATTGTTTTACAGGGAAAAAGAGTGAAAAATATATACACCATAGATCTGGCCACACTTTCAAAAAATGAATTAACATGATTAAGTGTGCTGGACAGTGATCCCCTCCTTTGGCATAAGATACTTGGACATACAAGTCTGAGTCAACTTAACAAACTAGTATCCAAGGACTTAGTGATAGGTCTGCCTAACATTAAATTCAAGGAAGACAAAGTCTATGAGGCTTGTGCAAGGGGGAAGCAGGTAAGATCCTCTTTCAAAAGCAAGAAAGTGGTAAGTACCACCAGATTGATGGAACTAGTCCATATGGATCTTTGTGGTCCTATGAGAACCTTAAGCAGAGGAGGTAAGAGATATGTGATGGTGCTTGTTGATGACTATTCTAGATTTACCTGGACATTGTTTCTAACAACTAAAGATGAGGCGTTTGACATGTTTACTTCCTTTGTTAGAAAAATTCAAAAACAATTAGGAAATCAACTTGCATCAATTAGGTCTGATCATGGCACTGAATTTGAAAATGCTAAATTTACTGAATTTTGTGATGAGCATGGCATAGATCACAACTTTTCTTCCCCTAGAATTCCAAAACAAAATGGAATGGTTGAAAGGAAGAATAGTACACTTGAAGATATGGCTAAAACTATGCTTCTTTTTAGTAAACTACCTCATAGCTTCTGGACAGAAGCTATTAATATTGTATGCTATATCATAAATAGGTGCATGACTAGACCACTTGTAGAGAAGACTCCCTATGAGTTACTTAAAGGGAGAAAGCTCAATATATCCCACCTTAGGGATTGTGGTTTCAAGTGCTTTGTGCACAACAATGGTAAAGACTCCATATGTAAGTTTGATCCCAGAAGTGATGAGGGAGTATTCTTGGGATATTCTTCACATAGTAAGGCTTATAAAGTCTATAACAAAAGAAATATGTGTGTTGAAGAAAGTGTGCATGTAGTTTTTGATGAAACTAACATTCTTTCTGAGAGACAGGAACAAGAGGATGAAGAAATTGGGCTGGTCAGAAACTCAATCCAAACTGGAGCAACACTGGAGGAAGGAACAGGTGATGGAACAGGTTCAAACCTCATTGGATCCTGTATCTGATCCTGTTCCATAACAACAAGGCACTGAAGGAACTTCAAGGAGTACCCAGTTGGTTGTGAAACCATACAAATATCAAAGTTCTCACCCTATTGAGAAAATTATCACAATCCAACCTCTAGAATCAAAACCAGGTCCTCTTTGAAGAATCTGTTTGCTTTTGATGCTTTCCTATCTCTTATTGAACCTAAAATGTTCCTGAGGCTTTGCAGGATGCAGACTGGGTGAATGCAATGCAAGAGGCATTTGGTACCAAGATCCTTGGATACATCAGTAATTGGCATAAAATGGGTCTTCAGAAACAAACTTGATGAAGATGAAACAGTTACAAGAAACAAGGCAAGATTGGTGGTTCAAGGATATAGCCAGGAGGAAGGCATAGACTATGATGAAACCTTTGCTTCAGTGGCAAGGCTGGAGGCAATAAGACTCCTCATAGCCTTTGCTGCTTACATGGAATTCACCCTGCACCAGATGGATGTCAAGAGTGCCTTCCTAAATGGCTATCTAAAGGAAGAAGTGTTTATCAAGCAACCTCCGGGGTTTGAGAACAAGGAGAATCATGATCATGTATACAAAGTTGACAAAGCACTATATGGACTCAAGCAAGCCCTCAGAGCATGATATGAAAGGCTATCAAAATTCTTGCTTGAGCATGACTACAAGAGAGGTAAAATTGATAGTACTTTATTCTTATAGGAAAAAGGTAAAGATCTCTTAGTAGTTTAGATATATGTAGATGACATAATCTTTGTAGCAACCACTGAAAAGCTAAGTAAAGAATTTGCTAAACTAATAGGGAGTGAATTTGAAATGAGCATGATGGGTGAGCTTAATTTCTTTCTAGTCTTAAAAATTAAACAAAATTCAAATACAACTATGATCTATCAGCAAAAGTATGTGAAAGAGTTTCTTAAAAGGTTTAAACTGGAAGATTCCAAAGAAATTGACACTCCTATTGCAACAACCACAAAACTAGATGTAGATGAACCTGGTTCATCTGTTGATCAAAAGTTGTATAGGGGAATGATTGGTTCATTGTTGTATCTCACTGCTAGTAGACCTGACATTGTTTTCAGTGTAGAACTTTGTGCAAGATTTCAGGGTAATCCAAAAGAATCCCACCTAACTGCAGTGAAGAGAATCTTGAGATACTTAAAAGGCACCACTGATCTATGTCTTTGGTATCCAAAAGGTAGTAACTTTAATCTTGTGGGATATGTTGATGCTGATTATGTAGGTTTTCTAGTGGATAGAAAGAGCACCTCAGGTATGGCACATTTTCTGGGCTCATGTCTTGTGTCTTAAGCCACTAAAAAGCAGAATTCTGTAGTTCTATCTACTGCTGAGGCTGAGTATGTGGCTGCAACTTCATGTTGTGCTCAATTATTGTGGATTAAACAGCAACTGCTAGATTTTGAAATCGATGTTAGATCCATCCCTATCTTTTGTGATAACACCAGTGCTATAAGTATGACAAAGAACCTCGTTCATTATAAAAAGACTAAGCACATAGATGTTAGACATCATTTTTTAAGGGATAATTATGAGAAATGATTGATCTCTACGAATTTTGTATTACTGATAAACAGATTGCTGACATCTTTGCAAAAGCACTAAGTAGAGAGCATTTTAAAATGAACATGTTAGAGTTAGGGATGATTAAGATCACCTAATTGAACTAGTTCGTAATGTACATGAAAAAAAATAAAAAAAAATTTGGCTAGAAATTCTGAAATTTGTGTAAATAATCAGATTAATCGTTGCTCAGTATCATGCTGTAAATAGCATACTCTCTTGCCATGTTTTGAAATGACTCATTGGTTACTAATGATATTTTTTCTATTGTTGAAAGTTGAGGCTTGATCAAGAGGTCGCTTACATGATGAACCTGGTTCATCAGTGCTGATTCATCTGAAAGGCGAGGTATGTGTTCTCCACCATACACATTTTGAAATATTAATAGTTATTCATGATCAGAACTCTACCTAAAACTATATCTTTTCAAAATCTAGTCTTTATCCTAATTTTGAACCAGTTCCATCACCTCTTAGAATCCCATCAAATTAAAAAGCCTAGAAAATAGGGAAGCCGTAACTGTCATCTCTAACTGACACTTACATAAGTGATTAGACTTTTTTTTACCCAAAATACTCCCGTTATATATTAATAACCCATAACCTTCAGAACCCCATCATCATCACTTCTCTAAGTCATCATTCACTAAGCTATAACCGTCGAAACCCTTTCATCTCTCTGCTCCAAAATCTTGATTCTAATTCTCTTTTCTTCTTTAACTCAAAATATTCTTCTTCCATCTTAAATAAAAAATGGCAAATCCTTTAAACAACCTTGGTTCTCCACCACCTGTTACTCCATCTTCAACTTCTTCAACACTTCCCCCACCAAGTCCTACTCCGTCTCAACCCAGTCCCACTATTCCTCAACCTAGCCCTAGTCTAGAACCCAGAAAAAGATGGATTAAAATGCTTTCTAGAAAAACAGTGGCTACAGGTTCTCTCACCAGAAAATTGAATGCCAAACTACAAGCCAGTCAGGTTCAAGAATCAGAAAATTCCAGTGATTCATTTAAATCAACTACTAAGGAAGCAGCAGGATCATCTGATTCCGAATAGGTATCATCTATTCCAAATATCGCTTCTGAGAATGTGCCTGAAATAGAGGAGAACTTAGAAAACATGTTTGTGTTGTTGGGTCAGTGAAAAATGTGGAGTTGCCAGAAGTAAGACGAAGCGGTAGTAAAAATAAAATTGGGAAAGAAATAGAGAGAGAGGGAAGTCGGAGTGAAGCAAGGGGAACAGGGGAAGAAACTACTAGATTGTCTATTTGTGGTACTAAAACAGTAGTAATAGAAGAGGGAGCCAAGAAGTCAGGGGGAAATGAATCAAGAAAAGCGGCTGAGGGATTAGTAAATCTAGGAAAATCTACATATGAACCTGGTTTATTCATTGAGGAGACCTTGACAGATCTTATGAAGAAGTTAGGAGAGAGTTATAAACCAAAGAAGAAAAGAACTTCAAAGGCTAAGGAGTCTGAAACTGCAGGAGCAAGTAAGAAGAGAAAAGTCACTCCATCTGCTGGTTCTGAAACTCCTCTTCCAAGAGGAGGAACCACCAGAGTGCACTTAGGCAGAGTGAGGAGGAGTTACAAAAGGCTTTGAAGGAAAGTAAGAGAAAGAGAGCTTAGAAGGGAAAAGAGAAAATTGCTGAGCCTATAGAGGCTGTTGAGATTGAGGAGATGGATCTGGTCCATCAAGATGATCAAAGGGCAGAAGTTGAGGTTCAAAACCTTAAACCAAAGAAAGCCAAGACTTCTTCAAAGAAGTCTGCATCTGTGTCTGCTGCACCCTCAACTGTTGCCAAGAGAACCAGGTCTACAGTAAAATCAAAGAAAGTTCAAATTGATGAAGAGGAGGATTGGAGTGCTGAAGAAGATGAGTTTGCTAGAGAACAGGACAATTTGACTAAGTTTGGAAAGCACACCATTCTGAATGGGAGATTGCTGAAAGATTTGGAGGAATCTGGCATGGTCTATCTGATGGATAAGCTAGAGGTGCAGGGCTGGAAGGACATGGTCCTTCAGCTAGATGGGAGGCTGGCCAGAAGTGAGATAGTCGAGTTCACGGCCAATGCTGTAATCAAGGACGACAAGGTATCTAGCCAAGTGAAGGGGACCAAAATTTCCTTTGATGTCATAGAATTGGGAGAAGTGCTTAGGATCCCGTCTGAAGGATATGATGATTACACCAAGCAGAGATGGCCCATCTTAGATGCTCTTCCTAATGCTCTACAAATCACCAGAAGGTTCTGTGACAATGAAGAGGAGGTTGAACCAAGGGGTGTCTACAAAAGTGAGATGGAGCCCCCTCATAAGGTGGTGTTTTGAGTTCATTAACAAGTGTGTACTGCCAAGGCAGGAGAGAAGGCACATAGCCAACTACATGGACTTAGTTCTCATGGAGTTCCTAGACAGTGGAAAGCAGATCAATTGGCCTTACTTCATCATCTAGCTGCTGGAAAGGGTGGTAAACGGTTCCAAGGCTCATGTCATTCCTTATGGCTTCATCCTCACAACTGTACTTGCTCACTACAAGGTGCTTCTGAAGAAGGCAGAAATGGCCACAATCAAGGATCACTTTGGAAAAAATACTCTTCTGGTCTGTGACTATGCTGTCAATATTCCTCATAATGAACCTGGTTCATCCAGGAAGACACCGGTGAACAGCAAAGTCAGAGCACTTTTGCAAGAGGGTTGCGCTAAGGATGCAGAAATACTTAGGCTGAAGAACCGCCTGGCTGAGGTTGAACATGAGAGGGATGCTCTCAGAACTGAGCTTTCCAAAGAAAATGAGAAGAATGAGGGGATTCTTAAGGATATTCTATCTCTTCTCCAAGCTAAAAACCCAGTCTCCACCCCTTCCCAGCCTTAGTAGTCCAGCCTGTCTTTGACTTTCAGTGACCCAGATTAGGGATTTTTTTTTTTTGGGCTCATAATGTTAACTGTTTTTATTTCTTCTTGTGGATTGTGATTGAACAATGCTTCTATTAATGAATTTTGCTGTTTTTGCTCTTAATCTTGTTTCATTTTCTTTGATAGTTTGCATTCTTGGTTTACTATAGATGATTAATACATGATTGCACTTGCAGTTGCCCCAGTGGCCATGAGTAATTCTTAAATATCTGGGACTTTCTTAAATTTGGAACTTTTCGATGATGCCAAAAGGGGAAAAAATGGTTATGTGCTATTCTAAACATGTGATATTTATAATTTAATATTTATAAACATGTGTTATTCTAAGTTTGTATTCTTGGTGATAGTGAACAACTGTAGCTAAGCTTTAGTTTTCTGTGGAATTTGACTCCGGAGTTGTAAACCGAATTATATTTGTAATGACCGCTTAGTCCTTTTTATAAAAGTTAGTTGAGCGTGATCAAATGGGTAATTAGAAACTTTAAACCAGAAGTTGGCATTTGGCAGAGTGATTTTGATTCTTTGTTCTAATATGATCTTGATTTTTCCAGCTCATTCTCTCTAGATAGATCCAATTTCTTCTTCTTTTCCTCTTTTCCCTGAATGTTTATTCTTAATTAAACAATTATTTTTCGAGAGATAAATAGACTTTTACCAAAATCTTGGTTAAATTAATTAGATGGACAAGATATGGACACGTGCCCTCAAAACCTTATATTAGCCAAATATATCAGTATATGGTCTGACCTAATATGCTCTATTTCTACTTAATTAGTACTCCATAAGCCAAACAAGTCGGTGCATTGTTAGTTTATTAATTAATTTGATCTGTCTATAATTAGCTTGATACTTGAAAAATAGAGGAAGTAGGTAAATAAAAAGAGGAAACTTTTTCATGTAGTAATACTTCTGTCACTTTCTAAAGTGACTGCAGCTAAGCAAAAGCTAAAAAGGCTAAAGAAGCCATTGACAGGGACCTTCATCTCATGCATTTCATGATTATGAGTTATCCTCTACCATTAGTTCACTCTAAGTACGTAATAATAATTACTAATTAATATAAGTATATATAACTTAAGACACAATTAACAAACCTAATAAAGACTGATTGACCAAGCCCTTAAGATAGTCAATATAATAACGTATATATCCTTTTCTAGCCATCTATAAATAAACAAAAAAGCGATGGCCATTACTACTCAATTCCACAGTTATTTAAAGCTTTCCAAACCAGGCCATTTTTGTTTCATCTTCTTGAAACAAAAAGTTGCTAACATCTCTTAAAATGTTGTGTTGTTGTTTGGTGTTTTTGTCACGAACGATGGTTTTGTTTCATATTTTGTTTCTGTTATTTGTTGCCTCATCATGTAAAGGGAAAGTTCAGCTACCGGAAAATGTAACAGTGAAAGCTGTTTTTGCTTTCGGAGATTCCATTGTTGATCAAGGAAACAATAATCACATAACAACGATTGTTAAATGTAATTTTGAGCCATATGGGAAGGATTTCATGGGTGGAAAACCTACTGGAAGGTTTAGCAATGCCAAAACTCCCTCGGACTTGATAGGTATATTATATGTTCATTCTCTCTCTCTATATATATTGACTTTGATATTGTATTTAAACTTTTTGAAACTAAAAAACAGTGGACGCACTTTTTTAGTTTCTCGAGATACCAAGGAAGATTGTCTCCACGTTCAGTGACGGTTGTCCCTTGTCATGTATTCAATTATCGTCCACTAGGAACATCGTCATTGTCTCTTTGTCTCACAGATATAATGAACAAACAATCAACATTTTCGAGTTGTCTACTAATTAGGGTGCAATCCTTTTTGAACCTTACGTGAATATGAAATGTTTTGTGCATAGGACGACCCTGTTTAATTAACTTCTTCAAGTAGTCTTGATAAGTTGCTTAAAATCACTTAAATCACGGTTCAGTTACTAGGGCTGAAGTGAATAGAGAGTTTAAGGGGGAAATTTCATTATTTTAATTTGAAACTTCTATGGAATTTTAAGCAATATACGCTCTCTACTATGGGTGTCAAATGGACAAGTTTAATTTGACAGTCAAAATTGAGACTGTTAAGTGTCAAATATTTGAGTAAGTTCAAGTAACAAAAGGAATGGGTTAGTGCAAATTTTGCTTGTAGTCACTATAATGTCTCTTGTGTTCTTTGGATTTTAATTCTCTGAGCTAAATTATATATAGTTTTCTGGTACAACCACCTATGCTTTCTTTCTCTCTTTTTCTTTTGCGGGGCTGAAATAATTTTGCAAATTTAATGGAAATTAAAGCATGGATAATAATTAACCATATATTCTCAAAACTACGTTTCCCCCATAAACACAATAATTCTGCTGCATAATTGAGCAGAGTTCTATGAGCTTACGGGATATAAATTATAATATAATATATAGTAGTAATGTCTTTTTCTCGTCTGTCTTCTTCAAATAAATACGCAAGAAATAGACCTCTAATAAATTGGCTAGCTACATGATCAACCATATATATATATATATATATATATATATATATATATATATATATATATATATATATATATATATATATATATATATATATATATATATATATATATATATATATATATATATATATATATATAATTGGGACGGTAACTGACAATTTAATTCCTCAAGGTTTTAATATTAATATTTTGTACTTTCTTTATCCTCCCATCAACTGAATTTTCATTTTTTAAAAGATGATGACTTTTTAAAAAAAAAATGTATTTCTGAAAGCGAAATTTAGGGTGCTTTTTTTTTTTCTTCTTAAAATTGATACTAAACGGGAAGATTTTTTTTAAAATTACACATACGGGGTAAGAGTAGGGGTAGGGGTAGAGGTAAGGAAATAGAAAATAGGTGAGGAGATTTACAAAATGAAGAATCTAACTTTCAGTAACAAGGTGAAACTTGAGTATGTGCATATCTATCTTTTACAGTTTTACTTTTATTTTCTGAAGTAATTACTTCTCTCATTCATGCTAACCTTTGACTCGTTTTCATGAAAATCCCAACAAAAAGGTGCTTTTTATCAACAATTAGTTTCCCAGCTTCTTTCAATAAATAAAGACTTGTTATTTCGGTGCAGAAATTAAATTTCCACATAAAATCGTTACAATTTTTACCAATATATATTAATGATTTAAACTAATAATTTAATCTTAATTTATAACAGTGTAAACTCATACTCAATGAACATAGTTTCCTGCTGTTTGGTTTAATTTTTTATGCCACCTAATTATATGGAAATTTAATTGTTAGTGGTTAGCATCTTAACATTCGATATAAATCCTTACTGCTCGTATATTTTTACCGTTGAGTTTGACTTTGATATTCAATTATTCATTGCAGTGGACGAACTGGGAATTAAAGAACTGATGCCAGCTTATCTTGATCCTAATTTGCAAGCTGAAGATTTTAAAACTGGAGTAAGCTTTGCTTCAGGAGCTAGTGGATTTGATCCTCAAACGCCTGCCCTTGCGGTATTTTACTCACTTTGATTTGTGGAATATATCTTTTTAATAAAATGTAAAACTACATCAATTAATCCATTTTATATGACACTTAATATTTGAAATATCATGTCATCTTTTTTCATTTCCTATTCTTAAATTTTCCGAGTAGTTCTTTTGTTACTTATAAAGACATATATAGTATACACTTTATAGAACCTTATACATGATTTTTAAGTATATAATTCCATTTTTAAAATATTTAAGAATTTATGTCAAAATTCACAATGAAATTAGATAATTTTATGTCCGATACGCGCATTGGAGCCAAATTAAATATGAAAAAAATACTACACTAGGATAAAACGCTTCCCAAAAAGACGATTTTATACTCAGGGCTCGAACCCGAGATCTCTGCTTAACTACGAAGGGGTACTTACCAAATTGTAATAGTGGAGGACAAAATTACCAAATGAAGAACAAAAATGTCCTATTTCAAATATTCTCTTCGTTCATTTTTACTTGTCCATTCTACTAAAAATATATTTTTACTTTTACTTGTCCAACCAAGAGAAAAATAAAAAGATGTTTCATGTTTTATCCTTATTATTAATTACACTTTCTCCAAATTACTTCTCAAAGCTATTATTATTGGGGTCAATTATTTTTTTTGGTTCTTTACAAACTTAGTTTTTTGTTTTATGACCTATCTCTTATTTTATACATGTGAGATTTACTTTTAAACATAATAGATCTGTCTTTTATATATAAGAGATTTAAAAATGTCATTTTCTTAAATTCAAAATTGTAAAGGGGTATAACGTACAAATATCACATTATTATTGTGGGTATTATGGTAAAAAAATGTAATTACTTTATTATTATATTTCTTAAAGGACAAGTAAAACTGGTTCACAGGCGGAATTGGCAATTGGCCCTTTCTCCTTTTCTTTTCCCATTGTTTTGGGTACTGTATTTGTGGAAAGTAACAATTTGAATTCCCGCTTTATTTTGGAAATTTCAGTCAGTCATATCTCTGTCAACACAATTAGATCATTTTAGAGAATATATTGGGAAGCTGAATCAATTAGTTGGAGAAGAGGAAGCGAACGAAATATTGAGGAATAGCGTGTTCTTAGTGGTAGCCGGCAGCGATGACCTGGCCAATACCTACTTCACCGTCGGAATTCGACGGCTTCAGTATGATGTTAACGGATACACTGATCTTATGGCCGCCGGAGCTTCTGAATTTATCCAAGTACGTACACCTATTTCATCATCTTAATTATATTTACTCTCTCTTTAATTCTACTTCCTAATTGTGTAGGTTTTTTTTTAATTGCAATAACTAATCTGATCCAATTAACTTGCTCGAGTCCAATTGATCATTCCTTGTTAAGTGACAAGTGCCAAACATGAGTATTAATTATGACATAGTTTGACTCGGGGAGTTTCAGAAAAAAAAATTGAGACTTTTGAAACATCTTTAACATATCATAACATTTGTATGGCTATAAAAGATGTCTCATTAAGAGTAAAATGGAAACCCTAAGTTAAACTGTTTCCAAATTAAAAAAAATGTGTTATTATGTTTTGTACAAACTAATAGGAAAAGTGTGTCAGGAGTATTCTAATTCCTAAATGTGTAGGTAAACAATCCTTGATAAATATGAAGTGTCAAACATATTAAAATGGAAGAAGTAGTAATTCTAGTATGAAAAAGTGATTCTTATAATCAAATAGTTAAACTTAGTTGTGCCACAATTATTCAGCATGACCAATTCGTAGTTAAACTTGTGATGTTTCATATGAATGAAAAGCACGATGTTCCACCTAGAATAATTAATCTTGGAGCTCATAACTCCAAAAATTCACTAATCTAAAATAAACTTTCTGACTAAATTGTAGATTATGAGAATGAGAAAGATTGATTATGAATATTATGTGATTCTCCAAGCCAAATATATCTGATATCTAATCAGTGACCCTATGTATTTTTGTATTGTAAACTTGAAGAATTGAGCCACCTATAGAATGTTCAATTTATAATGGACGAATACACGTGTCTTCACAATTATGAGCTACCTAATATATATAACATTTTACATATAGTGCATCACCTTATTCTCATTTTTATTGTTTGTACTTTTAGTAAACTAAATTTCTAAGTTGATCTGTCAGTTAATGTCTGTCAATCTTTTTTTCTTTCTTTTGGAAGGAACTATACAAATTGGGAGCAAGAAAAATAGCGGTTTTTGGAGTTCCACCCATAGGGTGTTTGCCTTCCCAGAGAACACTAGGTGGAGGTATATCAAGAGAGTGTTCAGAGGAATACAATCAAGCTGCACAGTTAGCCAACACTAAGCTCTCTGCTGCAATTGGTTCATTGTCCAAAAATTTCCTTCAAACCAAGTTGGTTTTCATTGATATCTATAGTTCTCTGCTTGATCTCATTGTCAACCCTCAAAAACATGGTAAACACAAATCTTCACTATTGTCAAATTTCTTGATTACTTGGGGTTCTTTAAATTGTATATCAAGTTTGTCTGACCTCTGATAATCTTCAATCTTGAGTATGATTTAAGTAGGAACTATTTGGTACTCTAGGCGCTTAATCTTTAGCAGCTCATAACCTAAAGTGGAGCTACTAAATTTCCATTAAGCATATTATTGGGAAGGCGGTGAATTGAGCGTGGATCTAATTTAAGTCAGGGGTTGTTGAATTCTAAGCACAATGTGCTTTTCTGAACATGGTATGACTTTATGTATGTATGTATGTATGTATGTATGTATGTATGTATGAGAAGGAGATTGTGGATATCGCCTGCACCCCCTTCCGAGAATGAATATAGCTCCCGATGGGACTGATCAAGGTAGTCAGGGGTTGGGGTATAAGGGTTGACTCAAGATTATTGAAGGCCATGAAACATTTTCTTAAAAATTTGGATTAAATAGTTATTCACATATTCCGAAAAAAAAGTGATCTATTTATCACCATCAACAACTCAAAACCATAAAATGTAACTTTTAATTTTTTCTTCTGTTGAGTATATCATTGAAATTGACCTCGTATAAAATATGAATGATGTCAGGATTTGAAGTAGTAGATAGAGGATGCTGTGGTACTGGAAACATAGAGGTGGTAATACTGTGCAACAAATACAGTGGAACATGTGAAGATGACACAAAATATTTATTTTGGGATAGTTACCATCCCACGGAAAAAGGTTACAGGATCCTTGTTGATCAGATCCTCAAAAAGTATGTCAATAGTTTCATATAAACGTGGATTCAATCAAGATCAGGATTTGCTTTCTGTAACCTCTGAAATTTACAAACATCAGAAGCAAGGTCAAAACCACTGCATTTTCGTCCCATCGTCCTTCATCAGTTACTTCATCTCTGGATTTTGATTGCTAGAGCTCTATTTCTTACACAGCATGTGTCTGTAGTGTGAGAAACTTTGCAACTCTGTACATCTCCTTTCTGTTCATTACATGCCGTATGTTATGGCGTTTGTGTTTTTTGAGATTGAAAGAAAATCATGTTTGTGCACTTAGTTGGAATCCAATAGCTCTACTACTCTATAATTGTTCACGCTACAGTTGTACAGGCTAACTATATATATCATATAAAATGTCTAACACAATATCTGCAATATGAAGCAAAGTCGGAAAACTCCCACTAGAACGGAGGACACAATAGATCAGGGAATGCTGCCACTAGAACGGATGATAGGAAAAATAATAAGCAAAGTTTTGGATATTTTTCTCCTATTGCCAAAATGAGAGATGAATGAAACTACTTTTAACAAGTTTTCTGTTACTGTCGCCAAAGGAGAAACTAGTATATTATGAACATTGTGGCGTATCCTTAATTTTTTCACTACCTTCAATAATTTAAAATGAAATGTCTATATTGTATAAGATAAAATAGTCAATCGAGTGATATATTCCAGCACTTTAAAATCTGAAACATGGATGCAAGCGACATTTAACAATAAGAACAACCTCACACCTGAAGAAAAGAAATGAGGTTCTCAGGGAACTAGTTCTCTCTGTGGTGAAGTATCCTTATAACTAAAATCTCTTATCTTCCATAGTATAACTTGCTTTTGGTTCTGAGACTTATTTGTTACCTTCTCCATTATATTGTTGATAAAAGCTGGACTTTTTATCAGTATGGCACTGCTTGGCTTTGATTTGTTTCTTCTTTCTCTTGGTGTTAATGTTGTCCCAAAGTTTTCTTTTTTTTGCCGCATAGTGCATTCATGTGCGTTTACCTTGAAGTTTCCATCTTTTTGTTCTCATTAGTTATTGCTTCTGTTTAGATTCTTTTATTACCGCGGAAGATATTGTATTAAGTAACATCATGAAATAAATACTTATTAAAAAAAAGTGTATTATGAGATAGATACAGTTTCTCTATTGAGAACCTTTTATCCATGATTCACATGAATTACAAATAAATTGATGACACAACTTTTATGGATGCATTGCATTGCATAAACCCATTTCTCGGACTGGTTAGCAGATGCTTGATAATATTACCAGTAAGAGACAACAAATGGACTTCGAACCTTGTACTTACCACCGGTCCATGTAATTGATCCAAACAATTCTCTCTCTCTAGATGTTGCTTTGAAAGTCACTTGATAGCTCAGTTTCTTGGTGCTACTTGTAAATTTCAATTTTCTTGGATGCACTAGGACTCTCAATGCATCTGGTGCTGTTATGATTGCCGTGTATTCTGTTTCTTCTTCACCAAAATTAGTTAGAGTTCTGGTAACTTCCTTGGTTTCTCTTTCCTCGGACATAGAAACAGCTATTGATGGGTAGTTCATGTTAGACATTGATTCAGCACTTGAGTTGGTGGGGCATGAAAAACTGTCTGGAACTGTCTTTGAGATGAGTTTAACTGTTGATGTATTATAACCAGCAGAGCAGAGGAATAACAAGTAGTCTGTGATCTCAGTCTCATAAACCAGGCCTGGTTCCCGTGGTCCTGACATAGTTGCTACTCCTGCACCAAAGTCATATGGGTTGGCAAGGTATTCTCCATATGCACTGTTGACTAACATTGGAGTCTTCAAGTTGCTTTCCTGAAAAGCTATTAAAAAGAAAAGAGCAAAAAAAGAAGAGGAGAATAAGATTATTTTCATATGAGTTAGCAGTGGTGGCATTGGCATGCTTCAACTATTATCAGGTTGCTACCTGTGGTCATTATAGCTGATCTGATTGCTGAAGGACTCCAGGTGGGATTTTGAGATTTCAGTGTTGCAACAATTGCAGAAACATGAGGACAAGACACGGAAGTCCCTGAGACGAAGTTGAATACTGGTGGTTCTTGGCCAGACCGAGCCACTTCTGTGTCATTTGCGGGCCAAGCTGCAAGTATTGCAGTCCCTGGTGCTGCAATATCCGGCTGCAAGTATATGTCAGAAACCTCTCAGTATGTGATCTACTAGCAATCTGGTGTAGAGCATAGGTTCTGCTTTATAACATATGTAAGTAAGACGATTCCTTACTGTCCCTTTGGAGATTTCCAGTAAATTTGGAAGTTTTAGAAAAGACTAGCATGGCCCTGCCTTAGGGGCACAAAATCGAGCAATGGTCTAAATTGGGAAAAAAAGAACAAGGAGTGCTTACTTTTAGGAGGTTTCGAGTGTTGTATGCAGGGCCTCTTGATGAGAAGAAAGCCACAACAGGAGCTGGTTTGAAATTATCTACACTTACAGTTGGCAGAATTGTTGCCACTGGGTTCCTTTAGAAAATGTGAAGGTGCAGTTAGAAATTTTCTATGTTTAGCAATTTGCTATGTTACACCAAATGCTTCTTGATAAGTAAAGTGAGTACCTTGTCAAGTTGAGGTATGAAAGAATCTTCACGCCATCATGTTGAGTGATTACTGCCCCTGGGAAGGATCCCATTTTGGGTGCCACTATGAGTTCATCATCAGGAATAATTAATATAAATCCAATGCCACCCTTTTTCTTTACTTCATTTAGCCTTTCTTCGATTGAATAATCATCACTGAGATGATAACAAACAACAATTTTACCCTTGACTTTGTGTTTGTCGAGTGTATCTGGTTCACAGTCACTGAAATTTGCCTAAAGTTAGTTGCAGGTATGTACAGTTTTATTTCCCAAGGAGACCCCAGAAATTGGAACTAGTGTATTTCAGTATTCCAATTACCTTGCGTCCCCGTCATACATAGTTAAGTTTGCAGATCTACTGTCCACCAATGGATAAACTGGAGATTTCTTGAGATTACTAAAGCTAATACCTCCACCCTGAAAATCAACAAGGGTACTATTGAAAGATGTTCTTGAAAAGATAGTTTGTGTTTAGAATAACAGTGTTTTTCTTTTGAGCACCTTAATCAGCTTGTTCTCGCCCAAGGGAACATGTGTCTCAATGTTTCTGTCAATAGTTGTAGCAGCAACTGTGAAAATCCAAGGAGCAACATTGACAACAGTTTCTCGTAAAGGGCCATCATTTCCAGCAGAGGCGACGACAAAAATGCGCTTCTCTACAGCATGGAAAGCTCCAATGGCAATAGGATTTGTTGAAAACTCAAACTCTGTTCCAGCTGGTTGACCAATTGATAAGTTTATGATATCAACCCCATCTGCAATGGCATCATCAAATGCTTTCATAATAGCCGATCCACTGCATCCCGAACGCGTGCATATACGGTAGACTGCAATCCTTGACCCTGGAGAACCACCCTTGGCTGTTCCTGTTGCTAACCCATAATAGGATGCACCTGCCACTGGACTCCCTGCTGCTGTAGCTGCAATATGTGTACCATGCCCGTCATGGTCCCTAGGTGTCCCTGTAACAGGTGTTGCTGAGTCGCCAGGGTCATCGTAAAACCTTGCGCCGATCAGTTTCCTGATAAATATCCATGAATGTAGACAGTGAAACGTTTAATCATAAACTCATACACCTATCTAGGTACTTGGTTGGCTGACCAGGGAATAAATATGATCATCACATCCAAAACCTTAAAACAATAGACAGAGGTGCCCAAGATTTAAGATTTATAGTTCAACTTTATATGTTTTTAGAATTAAATCAGTGGCAGAACTAAAATTTTACCCAAGGGGATTCAAAAAAGTTCTAGGATGTCAGACTTGGAACTTGAACCTATAACTTAAAGCAGTTTTGAACCCCTTTTACTACTATATTTGAATTTTTCTTTGTGTCAAGGGGATTAAACAGCTTATATATAACTTAAAAAGATCATTTTACTCTTGGAAGGGGGTTCGGTTCGAACCTCCTTGACACTACTTAGTTCCGCCACTGTTGAACCCATTATTTTTTTAAAGTTATGGGTTCATGTGCATTATTTTATTGCAATTTTAGTGGATTTTACATATGAATTTATATACTGCATCGAAAATACTAGGTTCATATGAACATGGTAACCAAAAGCTGCACCCGCCCCTGCATATAAGACTTAATAAAACTTTACACAGTCCATATGGGACAATAACTCAACAAAGACCATTACCTGTTGCAGCTGGAAGAATTGAAATCATAACCTTTGATGCAAGTGCCTTTCCAACGAGATGGTACTGGACCCATACCCTTGTCATTGAAACTCTCTGATTCAGGCCATATTCCTAAACATAGTATGAGATACATTGGTTTATTAGTGTCATAAAGGAAAAACAAAGAGCAAGAAAAGTTTGCATTTTGATTCCTACCGGTGTCAAAAATCCCAATTATGGTGTCTGCTCCTTTTGAGGTTGAGTTTGAACCAGAACTGTTGGGGAAACTATGTACCAGATCATATTGATCCGTTAGAAAATCCCATGACCGCGTTGTGTGGAGTTGAAATACTGGATCAGGGAAAACAGAGATAACTCCGGGTTGCTGAGCAATCGATTGAGCTTCAGCATCTGACAAACGTGCTGCAAATCCTGAGAAACTATTTCTGTAGCTGTGCACCACTGCGTTCTTTCTCCTAATGCAATATTTATAACGTTAAATTAAAAGGATAGAACTTTTGCATGAATTTCTAACTTCTAGACGCATGATACAAGCAGAGGCGGATTTAAGACTTAAGTTTTATGAGTTTAACCTATAGATTCTTAGCGTTGAACGCATTGTATTTTTAAATCATGGGTTTATACCTACTATTTAATTTGTTGCAATATTTGAAGATTTTCAAACATAAATTTATGTTATGCGTCGAAAGTACTGAGTTCACACGAATCTGATGCTTGAGTATTATATCCGCCTCTGGATGCAGGTAACTGGCAGTGTGCGCAATAGTTTTAGCACCATGTCAAAATACATCAGTGCATGTTTACTACTACTAAAATTTGAGCAAAATGGTATTTGGTGAAGTAATAAAAGTTACTAACAAGTAATAAGTTTGTGACAAGTGATAACATTACAACCTTATCATAGTCCAGAATGTTAAAACATTTTTACAATTTACAAGACAATTACCTCGTTGTCAAGGAGCTCATAAGCTGAATTTGATCATCTCTCGCGACATCATTCGACGAACCCGTGGCACCCATGTAAACAATGTAAACTCCATGGCCTTCTGCTTGAGAAGCTGCCTTGGTTTCTCTTATAAAATAAACTAAGAAGAGACTAAACAAGAAAACTAAAGTAACCCTTTTCATGTTTATGCCAAAACTTGATACAAGTTCAGTTGATGAAAGTATCCTTTAAATAGTGCAAATTAAAAGTTTGATCTGTTTTGTGATCTTCGTGTAAACTGTTTAATAATCCTGTTTAGTGTACTCCAACGAGTACGCATTGTTAGCAGTTCAAGCTAATATTCATCAATCAGTGGAACAAGTCTAATGTGGTGGGCTGTTTTTAATGATCATGTGATTGATTATTGTCATAAATCATAATACTATAATCATCGTAGTGAGCTTAGCATTGTCAGCTCATGAAAAGAGAACTAATTATTAAATAGAAAAATTAAGTGTTCTACGCGTAATCCATATTACTATTTTGTAAGGTGGAACCTTTGGTTCTTGGCCTGCTAATCATAATATTATTGTATTCTTCGTAATGAATCAAATGTCAGAACTTACTGTTAATTTCCTCGTTTTGAGTATCTCAATTGTTTCTCCACTGGAGGCACGAGTATCTATTAAAATATACGTTAACTATTTCAATACGAGGTGGAACTATATTTAATTGGCCTTGCAATTCCATAATATTTTTATCCCAACTTTAGCATTTCTCTGATTTCAGTAAAACTAAAAACAAGAGTAATTGGCCACTCAAATTCTTAAACTGAAAATAGCTGGCGGATGTATAACATATATAAATATAAAAAGAATTAATCTAAATAGTCTCTTATTGAACTGATTAAAATAAAATTGCTGGTAGATATATAATATTATTATAATTTATGTATACCCTCAAGAAAAAATAAACAACAAATCTGTCTGGCTATTGGTGCAAATATCCCTCTATATAATATATGTATAATTATGTACGATCAATATACAATTTATATACTGACTAAGAAAAGTAAACAGTCAATTCGACCGATTATCTGCTAAAGATCCCGAAAAAGGAAAACGATTGAACCAGAGTTTTCTTCCGTTGGCCATGAAAAATGATTGGTGAAGAATTGAAATGAACTAGCTGATGCTTTATAATTCTTCTTCTATCAAATGGGATATAGGAATAGGGTACAACGGGGAAGAAGTGGCTCTGAACAACTATTTAGTTCAATAAGTTGTTATGTAGACGACCTCCTAGAGTTAAAACTCCACTTTTACCCATTTTATACACATGACATGCTAAAATGCCATCAAAACTACATTCTTTTGGTTTAATTTTTTTTTTTCCAAGGGTTTCTTTTCACTGTTCTGTTTTAGAAAGTTGCACCAAGCAAATTATTGCTTTTCGTGTAAGGGATTAAATACGTGAATTTAACCTATCAATGTCAAGGATCTTTACTGCTGTTATATACATACTTATAGCTTGTTTGGCCAAACTTTATTTTTTGGGACAAAAATGATTTTTTCCAAAATATTGAGATGTTTGGGCAAGCTTTTAGAAGGAAAAAAGAGTGTTTTTGAGTAGAAGCAGAAACAGTTTTTGAAAAGTAGAAAAAAGTAGCTTCTCTCCAAAAACACTTTTCTCATAAACACTTTTAAGAAAAATAGCCAAACTGGAAAAATCAGCTTATTTTGAGAAGTGCTTTTTAAAAAAGTACTTTTGGAGAATCAGTTTGTGTTTGGTTAATCACTCTAAAAAGCACTTTTGAGCAATAATGTAACGACCCGACCAGTCGTTTTGAGCTCTAGCACGTCGTTCGACAGTTTGAGGCTATGAGCAACTTCACTTCAAGTATTATGACTTGTACGCGTGGTCGGAATTGAAGTTTGGGGAGTTCGGAGTTGATTTGGAAAGATAATTCTCATTTCGGAAGCTTTAAGTTGGAAGAATTGACTAAGGTTGGATTTTTGAGTCAACGACTTCGGATTCGGGATTCGAAGGTCCCGACAGGTTCGCATGATGATTTCGGACTTGGGCGTATGTTCGTATCGGGTTTTGGATGACCCGGAAGCGTTACAGCGTCTATTGTGGAAGTTGGCATTTTGGAAGAAACTCGTAAATTTGGGTTGAGGTGCATTTCAATATTATCGATATCCATTTAGGATTCCGAGTCTGGGAATAGCTCCGTATGGTGATTCTGGTATTGGGAGTGTGACCGGAAGTGGATTTGGAGGTCCCTAGGTCCTTTTGGAGTCATTTGGCCAAAATTAGAAATTTGAAGGTTTTTGAGAAGTTTGACCGGGAGTGGACTTTTTAATATCTGGGTCGAATTCCGATTCCAAAAGTTGGAGTAGGTCCGTAATGTCAAAAATGGCCTACGTACAAAATTTAAGGTCAATCAGGCGTGATTTGATAGGTTTCGACATCGAATGAGGAAGTTTAAAATTTTAAAGTTTATAAAGCTTGAATTGGAGTGCGATTCGCGGTATTAGCGTTGTTTGATGTGATTTGAGACTTCGAGCAGGTCTGCATTATGTTTTAGAACTGGTTGGTGTGATTGGACGGGTCCCGGGTGCCTCGAGTGGATTCCGGGTGGTTAACAGATCGAATTTGGAATTTGAGAAAGGCTAAGGCTGCTGGTATCTGGTGTAATCGCGCCTGCATGGAAAAGGCCGCAGGTGCGAGCCCGCATGTGTGATTAGGGGGTCGCAGAAGAGACATTTGGACAAAGCTGGGATGGTCGCAGATGCGAGGTGAGCGTCACACGTGCGAAAGTGCAGAAGCGCATGAGTGACCGCAGAAGCGAATTTCGCCTAGCTTGGGGGAAACCGCACCTGCGATGGACTTACTTTCCGCAGGTGCGGAGCCGTAGGTGCGAAAATTGGGGTTGGGCAGTGTCCTTATAAAATTGGGGTTTTGGATCATTTTTGCGGAGCCGTAGGTGCGAAAATCGGGGTTGGGCAATGTCCTTATAAAATTGGGGTTTTGGCTCATTTTCACTTTATTTCTTTCATGGAAGCCGATTTTGGAGCAACTTTGGAGTGCCATTTTCATCACCAAGCATGAGGTAAGTGGTTTTTACTAGTTTTGAGTAAATACAAGGTTCATATATGGATTTAGAGAAGAAAATTTGTAGAAAGTTGGGATTTTTAAGTAAACCTAGAAAATTGGAATTTTTTGATTTTGACCACGAAATTGGACATAAAATTGAGAGTAATTATATATTTGAGTTCGTGAGGTTATGGGTAAAGTTTATATTTCGGAATCCGGGCATGTGAGCCCGAGGATGATTTTATCGACTTTTTGATCGGGGTTAGGAATTGTTATAAATTTGATTGTAATGAGTAATTGAGTATATATTAATGGGTTTGCATAATTATTGGCAAGTTTTGGAGTATTGTGCATTGATTTGAGTCATCAGAAGGGTGTGAAATGCCGGTTATGGAACTTCGGAGCAAGGTAAGTCTCCTTTCTAACCTTGTAAGAGGAAATTAACCCCATAGGTGAAATAAGTAAATATGTGCTTCTATTTGTGGGTGGTTACGTACGCACGAGGTGACGGGAGTCCGCGCGTAGCTACTATTATGCTTATGTCCGGGTAGTCTAGGACCCAAAAGCATGAGTTATTTGCCGTACTTGTAATTTTATTGACTATTTAAAAGGCTTAATCATATCGAACTTGGTAAATACATTTCCTAAAATGCTAAACATCATTTTCTTGACTTTCAAAAGAGGAATTGCCCTTTTTTTTTTTGGATAATTGTCCCTTGATGAATTCTTGATTGACTGTATGAATATGTTTATCTTTTGAGGAACAGGTCGAACGCCTTGGTAGATTAAGTATATACATCTATGGTTCGCGTCATTCGAACTCTGGCAGTGCAGAGTTTAAATATTGTTGGATCGGGTCGTACGACCTCAGCGTAATTTGCGTATGCTTGTTTTGCTTGCCTTGACATTTATGAATAGTGATATTGCCCCTCTGGCCTGAGATAAATTGATAAATGATGAAATACTAATTTTGGAAATCTCTTATTATTAAAAGACTTGTTTACCTGCTTCATGCTAATTGAGTTTGAAATCACTTTATAAAATCCATGCTTCTACATATTTTGGTATTTATTTATTGGACCACTAGTGAGTGTCGAAGTCGACCTCTCGTCACTACTTCTTCGAGATTAGACGGGATACTTACTGGTTACGCGTTATTTTCGTACTCATACTACACATGTTGTGCATTTTTGTTGATTTGTACGTCTAGTGGCCTCGTTGGGCGCAACGACATGGTTGACACGGAGACATAGGTGAGTTGCATCCCTCGAGACGACCCGCAACCAGCAGAGTCTCTTTCAGAGTATTGAAATTCTTTTCTGTCCAATTGTATTTCAGACAGTTATCGTATGTACTTCATTTCCTAGAAATTGCTCATATACTTGTGACACCGGGTTCTGAGATGATTATGGGATTATTCAATATTTAAGTTTGGTAAAGACATGATTATTTATTCAGTGAACTTCATTATTTATTGTTTAAATGTAAGGAAAAGAAATAATAAAAAAAAAATACTAAAATGAGAATTTAATTAACTTCTTGGTGTTGGCTTGCCTGACACTGGTGTCTGGTGCCATCACGACCCTTAATGGATTTTTGGTCATGGTAACATGGTATCAGAGCACTAGGTTCTCTTAGGTCTCACGAGTCATGAGCGAGTCTAGTAGAGTCTTGCGGATCGGTACGGAGACGTCTGTACTTATCTTCGAGAGGCTAAAGGGCTGTTAGGAGCACTTCCCTTCTTGATTTCCTCATCATGCGATTTGATCCCTTTGAGGCTTATGCCTTCATTTCCTTTCCATTCAATCTTATGCGACGCGAAGCGCTGGTTATAAATCGGGAAGTGAGTAATTGTAATGGTACTACAGATGTGGTGCGTGATGTTTCTCCCTGTGTGGTTGTTTGGGCTATTGTCGTCGCCTTGCGGAAGGATATTCTGTCGTCTCAGCTTAGTAGTTGTACTTCTGAGAGCTTTGAGGCTATGCACAGGTTGCTATGATGCTTATGAACGGTTAGCGTGCAATATTGATGTGATGGTAGGATGTTTGCCTATGTGTAGGGGCAGTGAATGACTTGAAATGAGGTTTACTCAGAGCACAATTCAGAGATTCGGTATTTTATTTCTGGTGGAGGAAAGACAATCGGACTATAAATGTTCAGGTTTGGGTTGATAGGGTAACGAGACTTGGTGTTTTCAAGTGTGGTGGAATTTTTATCTGCGACGTGGTGTCGTTGTCCTCGAATGAATGTGTTAAGTTCGCCGGCGTTATGATCTTCTACAATTCGCCTTTGGGGCAGGATATTGTGAGATAGTACGGGAGAAACGGCTGTCAGAGATTGGGGGGTGCAGTGGTTCAGGATGAATGGGTATTTCTAATGTTGACGGCTCGAGAAGGAGGATCTTCGGAAAAGGTTGAAGTTAGTAGCGATCTATCAGTTCATATGAGACTTTTGGCCATGCCTAGGGTGGCTTATTGGCTGAGCAGTTCGTACTGGGTGAGAAGATATTAGTGGATCTTGGATTAGTGCAATCGGATTATATGAAGTATGTTAAAGAGCAAACACCACTATTTGGTTCAAAATGAGGTGATGGTTCTCGTCAGGAGTATAGACTCAATGATTTGTTGACTCGATAATTGGTTATGAATTTCTACACGTCTCCTCCGTCGTGGCGGTATTGCAAAGGGTTAGAACAGGATTTACATATGTCGTGAGGTGCATTGGGAGCATCAGATTCGTGGAATTTCGGCTATTATTATCAGAGGATGTTATTATGGTCGTGTGAGTTATGCAGTGCATAGTGTGAATTCAGCGAAGGTATGAAATCATGTATCGGTGCATCGTGTAGTGATTGATACAGTGCTCGTATGTTAGAATCAGGCTTCGTAGAGAATTCCGGATGTTGGAATTGGGCTCTAAGATTATTTTCTTGAATAAAGGAGAATATCTTCAGAATTGCTCGAGCTAATGTGCTCAACTGAGTGGTGGTAGCACGAGTAGGTGCATGAGGTGTTAACTAGTGATTTCAGACAACTCCAACAAAGTTCTCAGCACATTCGAGGACGAATGTATGTTTAAGTGGGAGAGAATGTAACGACTCAACCGGTAGTTTTGAGATCTAGCACGTTGTTTGGTAGTTTGAGGCCATGAGCAGCTTCACTTCAGGTATTATGACTTGTACGCATGGTCGGAATTGAAGTTTGGGGAGTTCGGAGTTGGTTTGGAAAGAGAATTCTCATTTCAGAAGCTTTAAGTTGGAAGAATTAACTAAGGTTGGATTTTTGAGTAAACGACTTCGGATTCGGGATTTGAAGGTTTCAACAGGTTCGCATGATGATTTCGGACTTGGGCGTATGTTCGTATCGAGTTTTGGATGACCCGTGAGCGTTTCGACGTCTATTGTGGAAGTTGGCATTTTAGAAGAAACTCGTACACTTGGGTTGAGGTGCATTTCAATATTATCGATGTCCGTTTGGGATTTCGAGTCCAGGAATAGCTCCATATGGTGATTCTGGTATTGGGAGCGTGATGGGAAGTGGACTTGGAGGTGCCTAGGTCATTTTGGAGTCATTTGGCCAAAATTAGAAATTTGAAGGTTTTTGAGAAGTTTGATCGGGAGTGGACTTTTTGATATCGGGGTCGGATTCGTATTCCAGAAGTTGGAGTAGGTCTGTAATGTCGAATATGGCTTGCGTACAAAATTTAAGGTCAATCGGGCATGATTTGATAGGTTTTGACATCGAATGAGAAAGTTTAAAGTTTATAAAGCTTGAATTGGAGTGCGATTCACTGTATTAGCGTTGTTTGATGTGATTTGAGGCCTCGATCAGGTCCGCATTATGTTTTGGAACTGGCTGGTGTGATTGGACGGGGTCCCGGATGGCTCGAGTGGATTCCGGGTGGTTAACAGATCCAATTTGGAATTTGAGGAAGGCTAAGGCAGCTGGTATCGGTGTAATCGCACCTGCACGGAAAAGGTCGCAAGTGCGGCTACGGGGTCGCAGAAGCGACATTTGAACGAAGTTGGGATGGCCGCAGATGCGAGGGTGTTTCCGCATCTGCGAGCCCACAGATGCGAGGTGAGCATCGCACGTGCGAAAGCGCAGAAGCGCATGAGTGACCGCAGAATCGGATTTCGCCTAGCTTGGGTGAAACCGCACCTGCAATGGACTTTCCGCAGGTGCGGAGCCGCATGTGCGAATTTCGGGGCTGGACAGTGTCCTTATAAAATTGGGGTTTTGGCTCATTTTCACTTCATTTCTTTCATGGGAGCCTATTTTGGAGCAACTTTGGAGTGCCATTTTCA
Source organism: Nicotiana knightiana (assembly GCA_005239525.1). Classification (NCBI taxonomy): domain Eukaryota; kingdom Viridiplantae; phylum Streptophyta; class Magnoliopsida; order Solanales; family Solanaceae; genus Nicotiana; species Nicotiana knightiana. Next base: position 41,377 of record ML385437.1, on the reverse strand, counting down.
TCACCAAGCATGAGGTAAATGGGTTTTACTAGTTTTGAGTAAATACAAGGTTCATATATGGATTTAGACAAGGAAATTTGTAGAAAGTTGGGATTTTGAAGTAAAACATAGAAAATTGGAATTTTTGGATTTTGATCACGAAATTAGACATGAAATTGAGAGTAAATTATATATTTGAGTTCGTGAGTTTATGGGTAAAGTTTATCTTCGAAAAATTTTGGAATCCGGACACGTAGGCCCGAGGGTGATTTTATCGACTTTTTAATCGGGGTTAGGAATTGTTATAAATTTGATTATAATGAGTAATTGAGTATATATTAATGAGGTTGCATAATTATTTTCTAGTTTTGGAGAGTTGTACATTGATTTGAATCATCGGAAGGGTGTGAAATGCCGGTTATGGAACTTCGGAGCGAGGTAAGTCTACTTTCTAACCTTGTAAGAGGGAATTAACCCCATTGGTGAAATAAGTAAATAGTGCTTTTATTTGTAGGGGGATACACACGCACAAGGTGATGGGAGTCCGTGCATAGCTACTATTATGCTTATGTCCGGGTAGTCTTGGACCCAAAAACATGCTTTACTTGCCGTACTTGTAATTTTATAGACTATTTAAAAGGCTTAATCATATCGAACTTGGTAAATACATTTCTAAAAGGCTAAACATCATTGTGTTGACTTTCAAAAGAGGAATTGCCCTTTTTTTATAATTGTCCCTTGATGAATTCTTGATTGACTGTTTGAATATGTTTATCTTTTGAGGACCGGGTCGAACGCCTCGGTAGATTAAGTAAATGCGTCTATGGTTCGCGCCATTCGACCCTCTGGCAGTGCACAGTTTAAATATTGTTGGATCGGGCCGTACGATCTCAGCATGATTTGCGCATGCTTGTATTGCTTGCCTTGACATTTATAAATAATGATAGTGCCCCTCTGGCCTAAGATAAATTGAAAAATGATGAAATACTAATTTTGGAAATCTCTTATTATTAAAAGACTTGTTTACCTGCTTCATGCTAATTGAGTTTGAAATCATTTTATAAAATTCATGCTTCTACATATTTTGGTATTTATTTATTGGACCACTAGTGAGTGTCGAAGTCGACCTCTCGTCACTACATCTTCGAGATTAGACGGGATACTTACTGAGTATGCATTGTTTTCATACTCATACTACACTTGCTGTGTATTTTTGTTGCACATGCACATGTACGTCTAGTGGCCTCGTTGGGCGCAGCGGCATGGTGGCACAGAGACATAGGTGAGTTGCATCCCTCGAGACGACCCGCAGCTAGCAGATTCTCTTTCAAAGTATTGAAATTATTTTCTATCCAATTGTATTTCGGACAGTTATTGTATTATACTTCATTTCCTAGAAATTGTTCATGCACCTGTGACAGTGTGTTCTGAGATGACTATGGGATTATTCAATATTTAAGTTTGTTAAAGATATGATTATTTATTCAGTGAACTTCATTATTTATTGTTAATGTAAGGAAAAGAAATGATTTCAAAAATACTAAAATGAGAATTTAATTAACTTCTGGGTGTTGGCTTACCTGACAGTGGTTTCTGCGCCATCACGACCCTTAATGGATTTTGGGTCGTGACAAATAATTTGTGTTTGACCGAGCTTTTCAGAAAGTGCTTTTAAGTATCAAATTACGAATAAAGACATGAATAGATTTACTTAATAGTTAATATTATAAGTAAATAAATAATCTTAAAAATTTGTTATTACAGGCAATAATTAATCTTTTCATTTTATTTAAGTAAAATATGAAAATAAAAATTAAAAGTACTTAATTCTTTTAATATAAGTTAATTATATTAAATATCATTCAACAAATATAAAAGTATTCACCCCTAAAGTCACTATATATTAGAAAGTTATCCTAAAAATAATAAGAAATATTTATACATTAATATCCTAAGTATTAGGTTTAACAGTTATTTTATACACTATAATTTAAGGGTATTTTGGTAAGAAGAAAAGTCAAAACTGATTCTGCTTCTACTTTTGGGAAGAAGCTAATTTTTTTTGCTTCTTAGAAAGTGTCTCTGCTTCTTCCCAAAGGCACTTTTTTCCCCCAAAAAATTTGATAAAGTGCTTTTGAGAAAAAAAGCACTTGTGGCCTCTTGAGAAGCTTGACCAAACAGGCTATTATAGCTTGTTTGGCCAAACTGGAGAAATCAACTTATTTTGAGAAGTGCTTTTTTCGAAAGTGCTTTTGGAGAGAAACAGTTTATCAACAAAAGCACAACTATTGCATTTTCAAATTAATTAGCCAAAAACAAACTACTTCAAAAGCACTTTTTTGAAAAGTATTTTTGGAAAAAACACTTATCAAAATAAGTTGATTTAGAAAGCTTGGCCAAACAGGCTATTAATCAAGAGGCCCGCTATGCGCGGGGTCCGGACAAGGGATGGACCACAAGGATCAATCGTACGCAATCTTACCTGCATTTCTGCAAGAGGCTGTTTCCATGGCTCGAACATGGGACGTCAAGAGGCCTAATTGTCAATAATATCGGCAATCTGGTTCCAAACATGGACGAAACGAAAGTTCAACCATAAGAATGACTTCGTTGCTGATGTAGAAGATGAGCTTCGTGGGGTAGAAACAGTTATAAAGATAACCTTTATGCTCTCACCGCAAATTAACTTCTAGTAGAACTGACTGACGCACATTGTGGTATTCAAAATTGGATATAGTTTCGATCACAACAATATTTTATTCATGATTACTATCGTTGTTACAATGATAGGTTGATAACATGATTGTGCTCATGGAATTGTAACATTGCATACAAACTTGCTAGACTACTTATAGATCTGAAAATGTTCCCATTGATTTGTGTTAGTTGCTACTTACGACAAATGGACTCCGGACTTTGTACTTACCATTTGTCCAAGTAATTGATCCAAAAAGATCTTCCTTTGAGGTAGATGAGGTTTTGAAAGACACATCATAGCTTAGTTTCTTGCTTTTATTTGTAAATTCCAATTTACTTGGAATCACTTGGACTTCCATTCCTTTTGGTGCCTCAATAATTACAGTATATACTGATGCTTCTTCACCAGTATTTGTAACAGTTCTAGTAACTTTCTTGGGCTCGTTTTCTTTGAGACTAGAAATAGCTATTGAAGGATAATTCATATTAGAAACCAATTTAGAGCTTGAATTTTTTGGGCATGAAAAGTCCTTAGGAACTGTACTTGAGATCAGCTTTATCTGTGATATGTTAAAGCCAGCAGAACAGAGGAACTGCAAGTAGTCGGCGACATCTGTCTCGTAGACTAGACCTGGTTTTAATGGACCTGAAGTGCTTGCTTCTCCTGCTCCTATGTCATATGGTGTTGCCTTGGATCCAGAAACTGTAGTGATTGGAGCCTTCAAATTGTTTGTCTGAATAGCTGTTGAAGCGAAACTTGGAATAAGCGATGGTATCATTAAAAAAAATAGTGGACTATAGTTTACTGTTATTAGGTTCTTTACCTGTGGTCATAATAGCTGATTTGACAGCTGAAGGACTCCAGGTAGGGTTTAGTGATTTGACTGTTGCAGCAATACCGGATACGTGAGGGCAGGACATGGAAGTGCCTGAGAGTAGGTTGAAAATTGGTGGTTTTTGGCCGGGGAGAGCCTCACTTGTGTCATTTCCAGGCCAAGCAGCTAGAATGGCAACCCCTGGTGCTGTAATATCCGGCTGCAAGGACAAATGAAAATCCATGTAACCCATGTTTTATTGCGCCTAGCGACACTTTTGCTAAGAACACAATTAAAAGATGAAATGTTGGCCTTACCTTGAGGAGGTTTGGGGTGTTGTATGCAGGGCCCCTTGATGAGAAGTAAGCAACAACTGGAGCTGGTTTGTACTTTGTTATGGAAACAGTTGGTAAAATTGATGCAACCGGATTCCTTCAGAATTTTGAAGAATTGTTAACTGTACTTAGGAACTATATCAAATAAATTAGTCTTCTAAGGTAAAAGTACTCTAAAACTAGATGTCCGAAAAATCTTACAATTGTCCTCTAATTAACACTTATGCAGTTATGCTTATACTGTCATACAAGTCTAAATCCAGATTAAAAAGAGTCTTGGAAGAATATCATACCTGATGCAGCAAGTAGAAAATAACATGAAATATAGCTACTACTGGAAACTAACGGTGATTACCTCGTCGAGTTGATGTAGGCGAGGATCTCAGTACCATCCTTTTTAGAGACTACACCCCCTGGGAAGGCTTCAAATTTGGGTGCCACTGTTCTTTCATCGTCATCTATTAGTATAAATCCAACTCCACCTCGACTCTTCACTTCGTCTAGCTTGTCGCTAGGAAAAAATCCGCCATCATCAAGATTTTCACAAAGAACAATCTTCCCCTTGACTTTGTTTTCATCTAATGAACCAGGAACACAACTCCTGAAACACCACCATTAACCATTTCACTTTTTTGGGTTTAATATCATAGATTGTCACTCAACTCTTACTTTATGGCACCAGTCACTAAAGTATTTTTTGTAACTAAAAAGTCACTCAACGTTCTTGATCTTCCATTTACCTTGCATCTGCCTCAGAAACATTATCGTTTGATTTGGTTGAATTGCCATGAATCAAAGGGTAGACTGACGATTTTGTCATATTACCAAAGTTTATACCTCCACCCTGAAACTCAACGAGGATACCAAGTATTTGAACAGATAAACATGAAAGGCAAAGGTGAGGATTGGTGTTTAGCAACGTACAGAAGAAAGTTTGTTAGTCTTTACCTTAATCAACTTGTTTCCACCCAAGAGAACACCTGTCTCGAAGTCACGGTCAATGGTGGTGGCTGCAACTGTTAGAATCCAAGGAGCTGTATTGACAACAGTTTTTGGGCCAGGGCCACTATTTCCAGCAGAGCAAACAACAACAATGCCCTTTTCTACGGCATGAAATGCTCCTATGGCAATAGGATTGCTTGGAAAATCAGGTTCAAATCCAGGTGATGAACCGAGTGATAGAGATAAAACATCAACCCCATCTGCAATTGCATCATCGAATGCTTTCATGATAGCTGATCCACGGCATCCAAAACTAGTACAGACACGATACATGGCGATCCTGGAACCCGGAGATCCACCTGTTGCAGTCCCTGCAGCTAGGCCATAGTAGGATGCACCTGCAACAGGGCTCCCAGCTGCAGTGGATGCAACGTGAGTACCATGTCCGTTCTCGTCCCTGGCTGATCCAGTGATTTTTATTCCACTGTCATTAGACTCCTCATAAAATCTTGCACCAACTATCTTCCTGAGAGAAAGTAACAATCATCACAAAAGACTAAAAACTATAAGCTTCTAATTATCAGTGGAGGAGCCACCTTAGGTTAAGGGGTGTATTGACACTCTTTTGCCGAAAAAATTACACCGTATAAGTAGGCCAAAGATAGTTGATTACTAAATCCCTTAGCTTATTTGTATGTTTACTTCTTTATATTTTGACATCCTTAAAGAAATTCCTGGCTCGTAAATGCAAATGATATATCCTTGTTATAACTTATAAGTATGATTCTTCTTTTCTTAATCAACTATACATAAAAGCGCATAGTTGGATCCGCCTATGAGCTCTTTGTATCTATTCCTAATAGGATAGTCATAATTAGTCGAAACTTACGTTGTCCCTCAACCTACCACAACCATCTTCTTTTACAGTATTTTGAGCCAACTATATAAATATATACTATGTGAAACTCATACAGGCGGAGTTTTGTCGTAACCAAGAACCCTACAAAAGAAAAAGCGCAAAAACAAGGAGGAGAAAATAACTTGTTGCATTTTGAAGAGCCAAAATCTTGACCATCCATGCAAGTTCCGTTCCACCGGGCTGGAATTGGACCCATATCTTTGTCGTTGAAACTCTCTGATTCTGGCCATATACCTGAATATAATATTGATGATCTTATGATCCTTGTCTTAATTATAATAAACAAAGAAAACTGCAATAAATTTGCAGTATTATATTATGATGTAATAAGATTTTTATGAAATATCCTACCCGTATCCAATATGCCAATTATGGTATCAGCTCCAATTAATGATGAATCAGAACCAGAGCTTGGACTTGAATTGATTTTTTCATCAGTTTGATACTTCAAGAAATCCCATGAATGTGTAGTGTGGAGTTGCAGTACTGGATCAGGAAATACAGAGACGACCCCCGGTCTTTGAGCCATGGACTTAGCTTCAGCTTCTGATAAACGTGCCGCGAATCCTGAGAAACCATTCTTGTAGTTGTGTACCACTGCATGCTTGTTCCTAACATACACCAGATATTAATATTATGCTATTTCCGGGGCGTGAAGAAAAATGAAAACTTCAAGAAACCAACTAAAATTATATGCATAACCTATTCACATATTCTCGGTAAACATTACTTTCTACTCTGCCTTTCTATTTATATGTTGGTACTTGACATAAAGAAATAAAGACTCTGGGAAGTAATATATATCGTCAATGTACGCAAGTAACCTATCTTATTTTAAAGATTACAAATTACACAGGATATTGACCTATACATATTCATTGGATGACCTGATAGTTTTAAAAAAATCCTTACAATGACGATGTATATTAATTTGAACTCATAAAGTATCTGATATACCAAAAGTATCTTTTGTATCTACTGCTTTTTAATATGTGTGTCAATTCCTTAAAGGCAAAATAGATATATATATATATATATATATGTTAAAAACTCTTAATTACCTTCTGATCAAGGAGCTGATAAGCTGCGCTTGATCATGTCTGGTACCACCGTTAGATGAAGCCGCAGCACCCATATAAACAATATAAAGGCCATTGCTTTGTGGTTGAGAAGCTGAGTCGGCTTCTCTTATGAAAGAGACAATGAAAAGAGAAAAGCAGAAGAACAAAGAAAGGCCTTTCATTTTGCTGCTGACAAATGTTTGACGAAAATTAAGTTCGTTTTATAGTGTCGAAAATGCTTGATCCCACTAGCCCAGTTCTATAAACTGGATAGACAAGCAATCCAAGAAAATATATATGTACCTACTATGAAATCATAAAAATGAATTGTAAGTAATTGTAATGCATTCATGCGTGTATATCCACTGTAAAAGCGCCCATCAATCAGCTATGTTATATCCTCTCAAAGTGCGTTTATTGCTTATCCAAATTAGCACGCCAAAACTGAGACAGTGGATTAGTAGTGATAATGGTGGTAGGCAAGGTGATCATGGTGGTGGTGATTGGCTACTGGAATTAGCATGTAAGTTAATTTATAGTCGAAAGCTACCCAAGTACTTGACCAAACTCTTTTTTTTTTTTTTTTTTGTGTACAATTGGAAGTATTAGACAAAATGTTAAAGCCTTTCGTGTCTGTGCAAGTGGTGTCGCAAGGTGCCGGGCGCATGGGACTAAGCTCAGTATGAATGTCGTAGGATGGTTGTGAATTGTGTCCGGTGGTGGCCTTGTTAACTTCGAGCAAATATTCGTAATCCTCAAGCCCTTAGTGGGTAACACTACATGTCCTCCTCATTGATAAACTTGATATGTAAGTTAATTTCTAGTAAGTCTTGGTCTCATTGCTGCTCCTACAACTGGTGCGGTTACCAAAGGATAATGAGATGAGATGAGAGGAGACCAAGCCATATATTTATAGGCATTAAGCCTTGACCTAATGGGCCTTACCATAACATGCTTCATTAGATCTTCAACATGACCTACACTACTGCTAATTAACTCATTTCTCTGGCTAGTTGTAACCCTTCTTTTATGCTCCATTAATTTTGTAACAAGGGTTGAAGTAGGTTGCCCTTTTGCGTATTCCAACGGCACTTTCCTTGATCATTTCTAAAACGTAGGCAACAGAATATAACTGAACCACCCTTGTCATTCAGTTAGGCAGCTGTCCCAAATTACTCCACTTTCTGCCTACTTTTATGCATCTTACGTGCTTATTATTATGTGATTAATCTGCAGAAATACGTCTGAATTATATCATGACCAGCAATACTAAATTATACTAACTGTTACTATTATTGTCCTACGGAAAATGACGTAATCAACCACATATCTCCTTGAGTGCCCCATAATCTAAAACCTTCGGGATGAACTAGGAATTATTAATAATATATATAGCACGCCTTAACTTAAATAATTATTGTATTTGCTGGTTGAAGTTTTTAAGGAATTTTATTATACCCTCTAGAATAGTACTATTACTTGGCTTGAACCTTCCCCTTTTGTCTATGGAACATCGTATTAACATGTACACGAAACTATGTTAATAATCATCAATCACAGATACAAAACAAATTAAATACAATAATCATGAGAGACATCAGTTTATTTTACTTACAGGAAATCTCAGGTTGATACGTATAATCATCAAATTAAAGACAGATGTGCCTCCTTTGCAAGGCGAATTAATTGGATTTTGGGGTCCAGAGAGAATATTCAGGGGCGGATTTAGGGGCCGGAAGGGGTTCGCTTCGCCGAAATATTACATTGTATATATAAGGTACTATATATTAAGTTTTGAATCTCCTTGACACAGCCCAAAAGTGTAGCTTAGTGGGCAAAGGGGTTCAAAACCTTTGTAAGGTCATAGGTTCTCAATTCTCACTAGCTGCAATATTTTTTAACTTTTTTCTTTTTGAACCTCCTTCGCCAATTTCCTGTCTCCGCGACTGGGAATATTAATTCTAAGTTCGACAAATATTTATGTAGAATTACTAGAGAGTAGTATTTTCTCATGGTCTAGAGAGAGTATTACACTGCCCTGGAAATTGTGGTTTATGTAAAAGAGGCATATGTTGAACCTTTTCTACCTTACTCCTCTCTGGATGGGATTTCACTTCATATGTCTCTTAGGTATATTCTTCTTATCAACCAAATGTATTGGTTGTAGATTTCTAGTGCAGAGCCCTATCAAATATTGTGTTCAACTCTAATCACTGTTGTAATATATATAACAAAGTTAGTGCCAAGTTTTGTATTGTATTACTTTTCTCTCCAGAGCAAGTTCTTGAATTGTTTTCGTTATGTTATTATTTTCATTCATAAGGCAGTGCTAGTAACTTTAATTTGCATTAGCTGATTATTTATATAACCAATGGTAAGGTTAATTTACTGCTTATCGGTGAAAGGTTAAATCTTTGCACACGAAGTGGTGATTTGTAGCTTTGCGGTTACTTATCTTTTCTACTATTTGAGTTATTTATTTAGCAGACTTTTAGCCCTTAATTAACTGCAGAAAATGATCTTACTAAACATGTCTAACATCAAAATGAGTATTATATTTTTGTAGCTATCATTCTGCATTTCCATGGAAAAACTTGTGCATTGACTACTATATATCACTCATTTGGAATTGTCCCCAGTCCAAATGTGATGTAGAAATAAGAAGGAACAAGTAGTCCCCAGTCCAAGACTTGAGCTATATGTGGCGTGTTCAACAATTGCTAATGACTAAGAAAAAATTTGTCCCTTGTAGCTTTTGTTTGAAATTTTCCATGGAAAAATTTGTGCATTGACTTGAAATAAACATTGGGTTATCTATTTCTTATTGTAGTAATTAGATCAATATTGTTACCCTGATGATGAAAAAAAATTCAAGAATTGCATTTTTTTTCTTAACATTAAACCAATTACTTCTTTGTCAATTTGAAAGTAAAAAAAACAGGCACTTATTCTTATAATATCAATCAAACAGTCGCAGCAACTTTGACAAGTCAAAGATTACTATCCTCCTATATATATTTGCGTTGCTTTTTCTTAATTTCCATAAACAACTTTTGAACTCCTTATAGGCAAACATGAGCTACAAGCAACTCTCAGTTGTGCTTTTAGTTGTCTTTCTCTGTCATGAACTTGCTTTTTCTTCATCCACATTACCTCAATTGTGACACAAAGATCAAAGCATTTCCCTTCTAAAATTAAAGCAGACGCTTTCTGTAGATCTCTTGGCTTCTGCTTCATGTGATATCGCTAGTCAGAAAACAAGTACATGGAATATGAGCAGAGATTGCTGCTTATGGGATGGCATGAAGTGCGATGAGATGTCTGGCCATGTTACTGACCTTGAGCTTGGCTGCAGCCAGTTTGTTGGGGTGATTGATTCTAACATCAGCCTATTCCAGCTCTCTCATCTCCAAAACATGACCTTTCTTTTAATTACTTCTCTCCTTCGGAGATCTTGTTGGGAATAAACCCCCACAGAAATAATATTCACGATAATAAAAGCGGAATAATAACGTAGCACCGAGATACGATAATCAACAATAATAAGATAGTGACGACGACACCAAGATTTTTACGTGGAAAACCCTTCTGAATAAGGAGAAAAACCACGACCCCGAAAGGAGCAGCTGATATTATTATAATAAGGAATTTTACACTTTGTAGGCCCGAGTAAAATACTACAAAGACCACTACAATACTCAAAAGAAATAACTCTCTTTTGATATTTTCACCTTACTACAACATCGCTCACACTCTCTATTTTTCCTCACAGACTATTTTCTTATACCTTGTCAGTGATGCCTCACTCTTTCTTTCTCTCTTTGTTGGTGTATCTGAAAAAGTGAGAAAGCTCTCTTTTTGTAAGGCAAAAGAGCCGTGGGTTCAAAGTATTCTATCGGAGGATTAATGTGATGACCTAAAAGGTTATTTTATGTTTTAAAACTCAATTCTGCGCTCGTTAGCCTTAAAACATTTATTTTTACCCTCCTCGATTTGTGTGCACAGTCCGGGCGTGTCTCCGGAAAGCTTTTATGTGAAAAATTGAAGAAATAATAATTTTTGGCCTTAAAAATGTTTTGTAGTTGATTTCGGTCAACGTTTTGAGTAAACGGATACGGACCAATATTTTGACGGTCCCGATAGGTCCGTGAAAAAATATGGGACCTGGACGTATGACCGGAATCAGATTCTGAGGTCCCTAGCTCGAGAAATGAATTTTTGACTAAAATTGAAAGACTGAAAAATTATGATTTTAAAGAATTTGCTTAATGTTTAATCTTGTTGGTATCGGGCCCGTATTTTGGTGTCGGAACCCGGTACAGGTCCGTTATGATATTTATACCTTATATGTGTAATTTGGTGAGAAACGGAACTGATTTTACGTGATTCGGACCATTGGTTGAGAAAATTGAAAATTTTAAAGTGTTCTTGAGAAATTCATAGGTTTTGGTGCTAAATTCGTAATTCTAGGTGTTATTTTGGCAATTTGATCGCACGAGCAAGCCCGTATGATGTTTTTAGACTTGTGTTCATGTTTGGTTTGGAGCCCCGAGGGCTTGGGTGAGTTTCGGATATGCCACGGGTAGTTTGAGACTTAGAAAATCTGATGTTTCTGTTGTTTCTGGTGTGCGCTGCCATTTTGTGCTTCGCGATCGCGAAGCAACTCTCACGGTCGCGAAGTGTAACCTGGGCTGGGGATGGATCTGTTCTATGCGAATGCGAGGCCTCGATCACGAACGCAGAGCATTTGGGGGCTTGCTCTTCGCGAACGTGACCGGCTAGACGCGAACGCGACCGGCTAGACGCGAACGCGTAGTGTATTGGAGGTGGGCTGGGAATATTAGAGTTGTTCTACGCAAATGCGAGCCTAGGATCGCGGATGTGAAGGTCAGGGGGAACATACCTACACGAACACGTGCGGCTTTACGCAAACGCGAAGGCCTTTCTGGCCGCTGTGCATCGCGATCGCGACACGTCTCTCGCGAATGCGTTGAAGACCTGTCCAGTGATTTTCAAAACAGAACAAAATGGGACTTCTTCCCGAATTTCCTTTTTCATCATTAGAACTCGACCTAGGGCGATTTTTGAAGAGAGATTTCAACACGAAATCATAGGTTTGCACTTCTTAACTCGTTTTTCTTCAATTTCCATTATCATTCATTGAATTCTTAGTCCTAAATCTTGTTCTTTAAAGGTAGAAATTAGGGATTTGGGGAGAATTGTGAATTTTGCAAACTTGGGGATCTAGACCTTGATTTGAGGTCGGATTCCGGAACTAATTACATATTCGGGCTCGGGGGTGAATGGGTAGACAGATTTTTGTCCGAACCTCGAGTTTTGACCAAACGGGCCCGGGGTCGATTTTTTACTTTTTGGGGGAAAATTTGGGAAAATTATAATTGTGTGTTGAGATTGATTTCTTTCGCGAAAATTGATGTTAATAAGCTAATTATGACCATATATGAGTGGGTTGGAGGTGAATTCTAGAAGAAAAGTGGTACTTGAGCAGTGAGTGGCCTGCGGATTGATGTAAGTGTCGTGTCTAACTTTGGCTTGAGGGATTAGGTGTTATTGTCTTATTTGCTACGTGTTTGGTTGTTGAATATAATGTATAGGTGAGGTGACAAGCACCTATGTGTTGTTGTAGATTTATAGCATGCGAGTGAGCCCTATTCTTGCAAATTGTTGTAGTCTTTAATCATATTGTTCATGCTTAGTGTAGTCATTTGCGATGTTGGGAAACTTCTATCCAGTTTTACTGAGATTTGGTAATTGTTGAATATTTGCTCAAGGTTGAGGTTGATTTTTGGTATTAAGTATTGATGAAATGCTGATTTTTCTTTTATATTTCTGTCTATATGTTAGTATTGATCTTTGATTGGTGAGGAAGAGTGTAAAGCACGAAGGGTGATATCGTGCCATTACATTATGTCATATGGTGAGGAAGAGTGTAAAGCACGAAATATGATGCCGTGCCATTTTATTATTTCATATGGTGAGGTTGAGAGTAAAAGCACGAATAGCGATGCCGTGCAGTTTCTTGTACTGTTTTATTGTTGCATATGGTGAAGTCGAGAGTAAAAGCACGAAGAGTAATGCTGTTCAGTTTCTTTTACCGTTCTTACTTGTTTTATCTTTTTAAAGCATTTTGATTTATCCAATTATATCATTGTTTCTGATTTCTCATATTGTGAACCCCTCAGCATGTCCCCTCCCAATATTTCCTGTCTTATTTCAGTTATTGATGTTATTACTACATGTATTATTATACTGCACAGGTTGTTTGTGGGTGTCTTGTCCTAGCCTCGTCACTACTTCGCCGAGGTTAAGCTCGACACTTACCAGTACATGGAGTCGGTTGTACTGATAATGCACTCTGCACTTTCTGTGCAGATTCAAGTATCGGTCTGAGCTGATTCTGAGATTTGCAGCTAACTTCTACACATGAGACCTAAGGTAGAACTGCGACGTCCGCAGTCCCTGGAGTCCCCTCCTACCTGCTTATTTTACTGTTTCTTCGACTCATAAACAATTGTATTTTTCCTTCAGCCAAATATTTGTAGATAAATCATAGTAGTCCGTGAGTTGTGACTCCAGATCATGGATAGAGATATATAATATGTACGGTGTTGTTACGAATTTCCATTTCCTTATTAATTCATCATGTGTTAAATTGTAGTAATTAGCTGTAAGTTTTAAGATTATTGTGTTTTGAATCTCTAATGTTGGCTTGCCTAGCAAGTGAAATGTTAGGCGCCATCACGGTCCCAACGGTGAGAATTCGGCTCGTGACAAGTTGGTATCAGAGCACTAGGTTTCTTAGGTCTCACAATTCACGAACAAGCTTAGTAGAGTCTGGGAGATCGGTACGGAGACGTCTGTACTTATCTCCCAGAGGCTATGAAGTTTAGGAACAAATTTCACTTTTATTCGACTCTGTCGTGCGATTTTGTTATCTCAATACTGATTGAATTCTCCTATTCTTATTATCTTGTAGATGGCGAGAACACGTACCGCTTCTTCCGCTGATCAGCAGCCGGATCCTCCAGCAGCAGCTCTTACGAGGAGCAGAGTCGAGATCGTGCCAGAGGCTGAGGCAGGGGCAGGGCTCAGCCCAGGGCCCGAGCAGCAGCCCCAACTGCAAGAGTTCGATGAGGAGGTTCCAGCTCGGATTATTCCTACCGGACCAGCTCAGGTCCCGGAGGGGTTTATTGCCACCTTAGTGCTTCAGGATGCCTTGGTCCGATTAGTGGGCGTTATGGAGAGTGTGGCTCAGACTGGTGCATTCCCCATGGCACCAGTCGTATCTAAGGCTGGAGGAGGAGCCCAGACTCCTGATACTCACACTTCGGAGCAGATGGCTCCCCAGTTTCAGACTCCAGCAGCCCACCCAGTCAGAGTAGTTCGGCCGGTAACTCTGCCGTTAATGTATAGCGTCCAGTTTTTGGGCGCTAAGCTGACAAAGTCAGGTATAGCACCCAAAAACTGGATTCTATACATAAATTTTTTAAAATCCATTCGTTTTCTTCAAGACGTCTGGTCTCCCTCCCCATCCCCATTTTTTATCTTCTTCTCTTTTCTGTTGGTCCCCCCACTCCCCCCTGCCCCCATTTTCTATTTAAAGAAAAAATTTGTGGGTTCCCCCATCTCACAAAAGGTGTAGAACGTAGGTCCCACTTCGAAGTAGAGCATCGTGTTCACTTTTTCGGGGTCAAATTTTCAACCAATTTGCTTTCCAAAAACACTAAATCGAGGTATTTCGGTTTATTTTATGTTGAAACTTTTATAATGATGCATATTAGTTGATTTGAATATGTTCTATTTTGTTTTGTGTTTTATTTGCGAAACTAGTATGTTAAATTTATCCGGACTTAATATTAGTGTTTTATAAAAAAATATAAATTTGTCAAATAAATTTGTCTGTTAATATCCGGATTTATATATTTGTGTTTTCATGCCGTTTTGTATTTTATTTGTGATTAAATTTATTTGTTGTTATGTTTGTTTAGATTATTTTTTAGCGTAGTAAAATGTAGACCTTTTTAGCGTAGTAAAATGTAGAGCCTTGCAGAGTAGTAAAGTGTAGTATTTTAGCGTAAAATTCCTTTAGTTTAAGTATCTTATACTGGTAGTTGAAAATGTTGTACAATTAAGTTATTAATTGTACAAACACAAAAAATTATAAAACAAACACACAAAATTATAAAAAGATTGAATTTGACACACATAATTATTAATGTTAGTTTGGTGCCACTAGGCCTCAAATATCGAGCCTGGAACCTATATATACACTTTGTAAAATTAAATAATGAAAAATTATGAATTTAAAGTATAAAACAAACACACAACATTATAAAAATATTGAATTTGACACACATAGTTATTAATGTTAGTTTGGTGCCACCGGGCCTCAAATATCGAGCCTGGAACCCATATATATATATATAAAAAATTAATGTTAGTTTGGTGTCACTGGGCCTCAAATATCGAGCCGAGCCTGTAATCGAGCCTGGTACCCATAGGTATATATATATATACACACANTATATATATATATATATATATATATATATATATATATATATATAATTTGTACAATTAAATAATGAAAAATTAATGTTAGTTTGGTGCCACTAGGCCTCAAATATCGAGCCTGGAACCCATTGGGGTGTGTGTGTGTGTGTATATATATAATTTGTACAATTAAATAATGAAAAATTATGAATTTAAATTATAAAACAAACACACAAAATTATAAAAATATTGAATTTGACACACATAATTATTAATGTTAGTTTGGTGCTACTGGGCCTCAAATATCGAGTCTGGAACCCATAAGTATAAATATTGTATAACTCTAAAAATTGTGTAACTCAAAAAATTATTATTTAATTTATAGATTAAATATACAGTTAACGTTGTTTTAATTTACAGTTGACGACATAGACGCGCCCATACATCCATGCCCTCAGTCGTTTGATCTATTAGTCCTACAGGACGAGCATAGATCCGCTTTTATATGGGACGGACAGTTACTGACGCAGACTCTCCGCGCTAGAAGAGTGGATGACATGTGGGACTTTTTGAGGGATAGAGTTCTACATCCCCGTGTAGTCCAGTACCTGGAGGAGTTGGGATTTTATAGGATTATTGAGATCGGTCGGATACAGCTCGACTGGGCTTTGATCACGGCTTTGATTGAGGGGTGGCGATCGGAGAAGCACACTTTCCACTTGCCCATTGGCGAGGCCACCATCACGCTGCAGGATGTTGAGGTTTTAGATGGCCTGCCCGCTGATGGCTTGCCCGTTTTACTACCTATGCGCATGAGATATTTTTCACGGGCGGATTATTGGGATATGCTGTACATGCTCACAGGTTTCATGCCACAGGACGAGACTGTATCATCGAGGGCCAGTCGTATGTAGTTGACCCCTATTAGAGAGTACCTGGAGCTAATCCATGAGACTATCACCGCCGAGTCAGCGGAGAAGGATATTGTACGATATACGAGGCTACTGTTGCTCCTTCTATTTAGGGGAGGGAGGGGGGGTGTCTTGTTCCCGAACACTTCGAGGAACCTAGTGAGCCTCCGTTTTCTTCATCATATTGCGCGGTTCGAGGATACAGCCCATTACAGCTGGGGTGGTGATGTCCTCGCATACTTGTACATGCAGATGTGTCGGGCTTGCATGGGCACACAAAGAGACTTTTGTGGCTTTCTGCCGCTTCTACAGGTGACAACATATTCAAATAATATGTTCATTAGTTACAATTCTACCTAGTTAGAATTAATCTTATACCTTACATCAACTTTGTATGTTAGGTTTGGGCCTGGGAGCAATTTCTGTAGTTTCAGCCCCCTCTACCACAACTACCTGCTAATGTAGCACCTCCGTTTCTCCCTCTAGCCAAGAGGTGGGTTCTCCGCCGTACACTTGCACGAGAGTATGACGCTCATCATAATATCCCCCTCTGCAGGGATGTGTTGGATCTGCTGGAGGGCGCACAGGTGAATATCTACCTAAACTTACCTGGTATAGATTAACTTAGTGTTGCGCATACTCACGATTTGTGTTCTTATTTTATAGTTCATCTGGACGCCGTACATCGAGGAGTTGATCGGTACTCTGCCAGCTTATTGCTCGTCCGGCCGACATATTTGGAGCACTTCTGCGCCGCTCATATGCCTCGATATTGTCGAGCATCATGCCTCCGAGCGGGTACTTCGTCAGTTTGGCCTGCCGCAGTCTATACCGAGGCCGCCTATATGGCAGGCTATACATTATCAGAGGGATGATCGGTCTAGGGCGGATGACACATTTATGGCATGGCTTAATGCGCAGATGGATATTTGGGACAGGCGAGATGAGTTGACCCCACCTACGCAGATGCAGGAGGTGCCTATTCAGGATTATATGGCATGGTACCGCCTTGTTACTCGACTTTTTATCAAGAACCCCATTGATCCGGCACATGGTTGGTACGTCCCATACACCGGGAGACACGAGGCCCTGGTATGTTTTCTGTTATTATTAATTATATACATGTAATTTAGTGCCACATATGTCGTTTATATTTTTTACTTTGTGCAGGCGATTGGATTGCATACCGTCTATCATATGGGACTGCAGATGCAGAGTCATGTCCACGATATTGCGGCCATGTAGGATTATAGCCGTCGATTCGTAGAGGTGGCTGCCCGAACACTGCATCGAGCTTGATCGGATCAGCATTTGGCACACGAGCCTGATTATATGGACCCAGCGCTGTACGAGCGAGGTCGTGGTGTCCCACGAGATGGTGGTGCCCCACGAGCTGGTGGTTCCCTACGAGATGGTGGTGCCCGACGAGATGGTGGTGACCGACGAGGCGAGGGTGCCGGACGACGTGGTCGTGGGCGGAGAGGAGGTGGTCCCCAGCAAGGGGGCGTTGAGGCTCCTGCTGATGATGTTGTTGCTGCTATGGCAGGTGGCATGCATGAGACAGACATGCCGTCTTACAGCCTTGGAATGCATCTCACTCCAGTGACATCGCAGGTGACCCCATCGGGTCAATTATTGATCACGGGCACGGATATTCCAGGAGTGGATTGGGGTAGATACTTCCCAGGCCCGTCTACCATTTATGAGGATCGACCGATTCGAGATTTGCATAGTGGGCGCCGACTGAGTTATGGCTCCTCATCACATGCGCAAGTATGAGTTTATTAGTATTGAATTTGAATTTGTTTTATCTGTAACTTATTTATTTTCTTTAACTTTATTAATTTCCTTTTTAAGGCTTCATGGGATGCTGACGTGGCTGCGACATATGATTACCTTCAGGATCCATACGAGATCATGGTAAGACAATTTAAATTGTTGTGAATTGTTATGTACTTTTCTATACTGAACTTTCTATTCTTATGTAGCCTTCTACTGGACCGACGACCTCTTATATCGATCCTGACAGCACCACTGATACATGTCATCTTGCGCCGCATCCGGCTATAAGGAGACGACTTGATGATGATGATCCCGATAGCGTACTCGGGCGGGATGGGATGCGCTTCAAGCCAGCGGCTGCGTTGAGACACACCAGATGCGGGACACATTGATTCGGCCTTCCTTATTTTTTTTGTATTTGGTGTAAATAATATTTTTGTGTACATTAACAACAATATTTATATAATATGCCCATTACTTTCTTAGTTCCCCTTTCGTTAGATAGTTTCATATAACAACACCAGCACTAAAACTTAACTTCCAGTACAATTAAAATAAAGTTCAGTACAACAAACAAGGAAAACATTACTACAACACAAACACAGGCACAAACACAAACATAGCAGCCAACATAATAAAAATACATGACATGGGAAAAATACACTAAACACATACATGTCAATGTTAGCCCCGGCCGCCCTTTATTCTTTGCTTCAACCACTTAAATTGTTCTTCCAGCTTTTCTTTTTCTTCTTCTACCTCTTTCAGTTTCGTCTTCAACTCCACAAGTTCCCGTTTATATTGTTTTTTATGTTTCTTTTGGGCTTCACAATTCCATTGGGATTTTCTTTTTTCTTCTTCTACCTCCTTCAGTTTTTCCTTCAACTCTGCAATCTCTCTTTTACTTCCTCTTTCATGTTCAAATTGTCTTAAATACAAATTATGAAGATGCTGCAAAGATTCTTTGTAGCATTCCTGATAACATGGTTCATCAACTCATTCCTCAAAATCGCAAATAGGTTCGTCGGGAACCTTGTAAAACTGGTTCACACAGTGCGAGTAGCGGCGTCCAACTTCACCACCATCCCAACAAGATTGCATCATGAATCTTTTTCCACACTTGCACCTTGGTGTGCGAAGAGGTTGAGACATTTGTGCGTTAAAAAAACTTTACTTTTAATGAAATATTTGTTATTAGTAATTTTTGAGCATACAAAATAACTAGAATGAGCCCGTTATTTATAGGAGAGACAACACACATAACGTGGTGTTTAACCGCACTAAATACACACATAACGTACTATTTAATCGCGTTATATTTTGCGTGTTAAATATCATAATGTGTACAAGACAAGACAACTTTATGTCAGCTGGTCAGCTTTTTCAGTTCGACAAGACAACACACATAACGTAGTATTTAACCGCGCTAAATGCACACATAACGTATTATTTAATCGCACTATATTCTGTGTGTTAAATATCATGATGTGTACAAGACAAAATAACTTTATGTCAGCTGGTCAGCCTTTTCAGTTCGACAAAACAACACACATAACGTAGTATTTAACCGCGCTAAATATACACATAACGTAGTATTTAATCGCGCTATGTTTTGCGTGTTAAATATCATGATGTGTACAATACAATTTTATGTCAGCTGGTCAGCCTTTTCATTTCGACAAGACAACACACATAATTAACGTAGTAATTAACCGCGCTAAATATACACATAATTTTATTAAATTATCATTTAAAAAACTAAAATGGAAAAGTTCAAATCATAATTAACAAACATAAATTTATTTCATAAATCTTGCAACATAAACAAAACAACAAATTATTACAACATAAACTCATGGATAGTTAGGCACACTAGAAGAACACCCACCACGAGCTTGATTAGTATTGCCACCCAAACCACCTGAAGGACATTTTCGACGGCCGTGTCTTGTTTACGAGCATATACCACATTTGCGCGCATAAACAGTATCACTAACATCCATTTGGCTCCGATTACGCGTTCTCTTTTGCACCTGTATTTGACGCAAATAGGACTTGTTGCACACCATTTTAAATGGTTCCGGCGGAAAATAATTCTCAACACCCACTGACTGCAACTGCCCACTATATGTGTAAGATACTTGGCAACACTATATTGTTGATCAACATAGTTGGTCTTCCCAAAACCAATACGTTGAAAACACTTGATGGCATGTGAGCAAGGCATGTGGTAGATGGACCATTTCCCACAAGAGCATAACCTTGATGATTCATTTACAGTATGTACATTATTCCCTCGATTTTGATGGATAGCGGTGCGAACTTCAAAAACATTTCTTTCGTTATCATACTGCAAAAATGAATGACAATGTGCTCGCCATCTGTATTTCTCAAATCTCGTCATCGCACTTGCATAAATTCAACACCCCTTTCCATCAATGATGTTGCAGCTGCAGACCATTCAACAAACCTCTTCGGCATCTTCTTAAACGACATCCGCACCATGGCTGTGACAGGCAATCCTCTTGCTGACTTCAATAACCCGTTGAAAGACTCTGACACATTTGTAGTCAGAATTCCCCATCGTCTGCCACCATCCGCATGCAAAGTCCACTTTTCAGGGTGATGTCGCATTAACCAACAATAGCCTGCCTCGTCTTCTTGCCTGATAGATTCCATGTGCCTCTGGAATTTATGTTGTTGGTGGTCTGTTGCTGCCATCCACATCAAATCATGTGGATCCTTGTTGGGATATGCCTTCTGGAAATTGGACTTAAAGTGCCTCACATAGTAACAGTGGTATGCATAAGGTTCTTGCCATGCAAGCAAGTTCTCCACAGAACTTAAGATACCACCGTGACGATCAGATATTAGACAAATACCGGAATGCTATTTGACAATGTGCTCTTTCAAGTGGTTCAAATATAGCGTCCACATCTCTGTGCTTTCATTGGCACAAACAGTAAAAGCTATAGGAAATATCTGTCTATTAGCATCTACTGCCACGGCTATCAATAGCTTGATATCGTACTTTCCATAGACATGAATATCGTCTATGGATATTACGGGCCGACAATGCGAAAAGCCATCAATTGCTGGTTTAAATGCCCAGAACATGTAATTAAATATATATTCTAGTTTTCCCGGACTCCGCTCAAGACAACAACCGTCCCAGGGTTAAAGTGCTGCAATGCGGCCATGTACTTTGGCAGAGATGCAAATGACTTATCCCTGTTACCGTAGACAATTTCAAATGCTCGTTTGCGCCCGAGAAATGCCTTTCTTTTTGTAATGGTATGGCCATATTCCTGGTGGACTGATGTAATGCACTATATACCTTATGGACGCTTCGAGGTGCGGAATAAGTACAAGAGAAATCAAGTCAATATCCAAGTTGAAGTGATTCCCGTTGAATGTGTCCATTTCGCATGTGTGGGTGGGAATGTATTTACCCACTTTCCACAGACCTGTCTTCTTTGGTCGCACGCAACATCCAATGACATGGCCAAAACCACCTGCGGCAAACAACCTTGTATACCAACGGACATGACTCCCATACCTGCATCTCACAACACTCATTTACGTTGTGCATTTTATAAGCCCTGCTTACGCTCGCTTTATCAGGAAAAAGCATGCGCTTTGCAAGCACCGTTGGTCTAGACTCCTCCCTCATTTCTTTCCGAATTTCATCAAAATCCCTTGTGAGAGCTTCCACATCTGGCATGCTTGGAAAGTTATTAATGTAAGGANAAATGCCTTTCTTTTGGTAATGGTATGGCCATATTCTTGGTGCACTGATGTAATGCACTCTTTGATTTTATACCTTATGGACGCTTCGAGGTGCGGAATAAGTACAAGAGAAATCAAGTCAATATCCAAGTTGAAGTGATTCCCGTTGAATGTGTCCATTTCGCATGTGTGGGTGGGAATGTATTTACCCACTTTCCACAGACCTGTCTTCTTTGGTCGCACGCAACATCCAATGACATGGCCAAAACCACCTGCGGCAAACAACCTTGTATACCAACGGACATGACTCCCATACCTGCATCTCACAACACTCATTTACGTTGTGCATTTTATAAGCCCTGCTTACGCTCGCTTTATCAGGAAAAAGCATGCGCTTTGCAAGCACCGTTGGTCTAGACTCCTCCCTCATTTCTTTCCGAATTTCATCAAAATCCCTTGTGAGAGCTTCCACATCTGGCATGCTTGGAAAGTTATTAATGTAAGGAATATCTCTTGAATGAAACGGCACTTCGGACTCGTTTACACTCTTCGTCTAGGAGGGGAGGGGTTGGAGCATACTCTCTCTTCAAATCAGGTCCTTCCTCCGCATCCTCCTCATCACCATCCTTACGAGGAAAGGGTGTCTCATCTCCGGATTCATCGGCATTATTGTCGTAATCACTGTTCTCTTCCTCACTCTGTGCATCTGCCAGATCCCGATTTAATACGTCGTTTTTGGGAAATTGAGTGAGTACGGGTGGTTCAACTTGCTGGTTTTCACTGCACAACCATAAAAAGTATAAGCTACTGAAATTAATAAATACTTTCCATATAGCTATATCACTTCACTTACAAGTCGTAATGTGATGAAATTCCATGATGGACGTTTTCAATTAGGTGATGACTACCGGATGGACCACTTGTAAAATTCATATCCGGCCGGTACCCCATGTTAAATATATGAGCGTTAATACAAATTCAATACACCAAAAATGTACACAATTAACACAGATGAAAATTGAAGTTTACCACTCGTCTTGTGAATTATGGAAAGCAGGATAGAAATTATTTTCTCGCTGCTCATTCGCCGGCGGTGATAAGTTTAAATCAAGGAAAACTCTTTTATCCGGAACCTGTCCGGTAAAAACTGCTCCAGAATAACCACCCGATGACTGGGGGTTATCCCTACTACGCGCAACCTCGTTTTTGGCGACGTCTTCGACCTTGACGTACATCTCCAACATTGTGATTACAAGAAATTCCCGGCATTCATCCGGAGTCCTCAGAAAATACTCTAAGTTTCATCATCGTCGATGTTAAACTCCGAGTAAAAAGTAACCCCTTGTGGAGTGACGGAATACATATATCTTTCGGTTACTTTAAGTATCACTGAACGTTTTCTCACACTCATTTTTTTGCATAAAAACGATATCAATTTATCGTACTCCATTGTAAGTGGCAATTTAACATGACACTGTGCAGGTAAACTGTACCCCACATAGTTATTCTCCATCACAACCTCACCCCCCCAATATAATGAAACTCTTATTCTACGTTCTTCAGACATAATGAAAAAATACTGGAGAATTTAACAACAAGAAACGTATGAACGAGACTTAAAATAAATTTTGAATGATTTTTCTTACAATCTTAACCTCTTTATATAGGAAATAGCTAGCTGGGGAATTTTTTTTTATGTATTGCACCCAAAAACTGGGCGCTATACGTATTTGAATTATTATGTCCAGAAACAAAATGATCATTTAAAAAATTTATGTATAGATTCCAATTTTTGGGCGCTATACCTGACCGTGTCAACTTTTGCAGTATAGCGCCCAAAAACTAGACGCTATACATTAACGGCAGAGTTACCGTTAATGTATAGCGCCCAGTTTTTGGGCGTTATATATACTTTGGTTCTCTTTTTTTTCCCCACTTATTTGGGTTCTTTGTGTCAAAAAGAACCACATTTTGGTTCCGGACTCCTATATATATATATATATATATTTGCGTTGCTTTTTCTTAATTTCCATAAACAACTTTTGAACTCCTTATAGGAAAACATGAGCTACAAGCAACTCTCAGTTGTGCTTTTAGTTTTCTTTCTCTGTCATGAACTTGATTTTTCTTCATCCACATTACCTCAATTGTGACACAAAGATCAAAGCATTTCCCTGCTAAAATTAAAGCAGACGCTTTCTGTAGATCTCTTGGCTTCTGCTTCCTGTGATATTGCTAGTCAGAAAACAAGTACATGGAATATGAGCAGAGACTGCTGCTTATGGGATGGCATGAAGTGCGATGAGATGTCTGGCCATGTTACTGAGCTTGACCTTGGCTGCAACCAACTTTTTGGGGTGATTGATTCTAACATCAGCCTATTCCAGCTCTCTCATCTCCAAAACATGACCTTTCTTTTAATTACTTCTCTCCTTCGGAGATCTTGTTGGGAATAAACCCCCACAGAAATAATATTCACGATAATAAAAGCGGAATAATAACGTAGCACCGAGATACGATAATCAACAATAATAAGATAGTGACAACGACACCAAGATTTTTACGTGGAAAACCCTTCTGAATAAGAAAAAAAACCACGACCCCGAAAGGAGCAGCTGATATTATTATAATAAGGAATTTTACACTTTGTAGGCCCGAGTAAAATACTACAAAGACCACTACAATACTCAAAAGAAATAACCCTATTTTGATATTTTCATCTCACTACAACATCTCCCACACCCTCTATTAGAACAATTCAAAATAAGTACGAATCTAATACTTTCCACTAGATAACTTTATGAAATACTAATAACGATGAATAATTAAACCGAACCACGAAATAAATATATAACTATAAAATTATCTCAGGGTCTGGTGTCACAATTCAGGAACTACTAAAAATACTGCAAATAATGGCTGAAAGAAGTATATATATGTCTGTTTCGAACGAAATAAAATAGCGTCTATAAAGTAAAGAGAAGATTCCAGGAATCTGCGGACGCCAGCAGATCTACCTCGTGTATCCGAATGAAAATGCTCAGCTACTAAGATCTCCTAACTCTGGCCGGTACTTGGATCTGCACAAAAGAGTGCAGAGTGTAGTATCAGTACAACCGACCGCATGTACTGAGTAAGTGTCGAGCCTAACCTCGACGAAGTAGTGACGAGGATACGGTGGGGCATTAACTACATACCTGTAAACAATATATATAATAAAGCAAGAAAGAAACAATAATAATAAACTCGATAACCAGTAACTTGCAATAGTAAATAAAAGAAACAACTCTGATAACTCTTTTCAGATGTCAATTATAATCACTTCCTCAAAATTTTCAAGTTTCAATTTAAATCACAGTGAAAATCAGTGTATGAAAACCTTTTTAATAAAACCGCAGTTTTCCAAATCCTTATTTTCGAAAATCAGTAAAACATAAATACTCACCCTTATCGCTTCTTGTTGCGGCGCGCAACCCTCTCCCACCTGTCCACCCTTATTTCTCCTCCCTATATATATATCACCCTTATTTCTCTTGTTGCGGCGTGCAACCCGATCCCACCTGTCCACCCTTATCACTCTTTGTTGCGGCGTGCAACCCGCTCCCACCAGACATATCATATCAGTTTATTCATAAAAAATTTCACAATTCAGGACAAACCTTTCACAACATTTTTATATCAACAATTGTAAACAGAAGTTGTAAAACTCATAAACTTCATCAATTATCATTTCATAACGAAGCCAACCGGAATATATATATACATATCGTAACACTGGAAACTAGCTCAATCCTTATGTAACACAACAAAACCAAAAGAACAGCCAACACTTTCAAAATACTTGAAGCAATACTTAACAATAATTTACAAATCAAAATAGACATATAAACATCAATGATCATGAAACAATTAACTTCGGAAGCAAATAATTGGAAACAGAGAAGGGATCATGTTTAAGTGACCATTTGGTGGTACATAGATACTCGTCACCTCACCTATATACCACACACATGCAAATTCACATAGCATTTAAGTGGAGATTCCTATTCCCTCAAGTCAAGGTTAAACCAAGCACTTACCTAAATTTCGCAGGCCACTCACTGCTCAATTACCGTTTTTCCTTTCAAATTTGCCTCTAACTCGCTCGAATCTAATCATAATTACTTTAATATCATCAATTTATTCTAAAGGAACTAACTTTACTGAAAAATCATTATTTTCCTAAGCTTTCTAAAAAAATGTTAAAACCTGACCCCGGGCCCGCTTGGTCCAAACTCGGGGTTCTGACCAAATTTCATTTAGCCATTCACCCCCGAGCCCGAATATGCAATCAGTTTCAAAATCTGACCTCAATTCGAGGTCAAAATCCCAATTTTATTAAATTCCCTAATTCTCCCCAAACCCTCAACTTTTACCATGAAAATTCTTGATTTTGGATTGAAAAGTGATGAAAATATTGGGTAATTGAAAGAAAATAGTTAATGAACACTTACCTATGATTTGGGAAGAAAAAGCCTTGAGAAAATCGCCCTAGGTCTTCTACCCTTGTGAAAAATAAGAAGAAAAAGGCTGGAGTTCTAATTAATATGAACTCACTGCCCGACCCTCGCACCTGCAATGCTTGGGTCTCACGTGCGATTGCGCACGTGCGGGAGAAATTTCGCTTCTTCGGAAAAGGAGCTGGGCAGCTTGGGCCGCACCTACGGTTGCATTACCGCTTCTGCGGTCGCACACCTGCGCAAAAGGATCCGCACCTGCGGGCTTCTGCTCGCACCTGCGGCTCAAAGCTTGAAGGTGCAGGCACACCAGCACAGCTATGACACCAGATTTTACAAGTTCAAAACATCCTGAAGCCTATCCGAAACTCACTCAAGCCCTCGGGGCTCTAAACCTAACATGCATTCAAGTCTAAAAACATCATACGGACTTGCTCGTACAATCAAATCAGGAGAATTACATCTAAAATTATGAATTTAACCTCAAAACTCATCATTTTTCTCAAGAACCCTTAACTTTCACTATTTCTCCACCGGACGTCCGAATCACGTTAAATCAACTCCGATTCTCACCAAATTTCACAGATAGGACTTGAATATCATAACAAACATGTACCGGTCTCCGGAACCAAAATACGGTCCCGATATCAAGGATTTCAATTATTAATTCATTTTTTTCTTTTCATTAAAAATCCAGCAAAACAATTTCTTTCAAAAATTGATTTCTAAGACTAAGGACCTCAGAATCCAAT
Source organism: Nicotiana knightiana (assembly GCA_005239525.1). Lineage (NCBI taxonomy): Eukaryota > Viridiplantae > Streptophyta > Magnoliopsida > Solanales > Solanaceae > Nicotiana > Nicotiana knightiana. The sequence continues at coordinate 14,445 of ML385437.1, read as the reverse complement.
TCGGGGCGTACGCCCAAGTCCCAGATTTTACTACGGACCTCCCGAGATCGTCGGAACACAGATCCGAGTCCGTTCACTCAAAATGTTGAACCAAGTCAACTAAAACCAAATTTTAAATTTCAAAAATTACTATTTCTCATATTTTCACATAAAAGCTTTCCAATTTCACGCCCGGACTGCGCACGCAAATCGAGCTAAATAAAATTAATATTTTTAAGGCTAATGAGCCTAGAATTGAGTCTCAATTTTTAAGATGACCCTTTGGGTCATCACAATCTCCACCTCTAAAACAGACGTTTGCCCTCGAACGGAAATAGAAAATTACCTGAACTGGCAAACAAGTGGATATCTAATCTGCATGTCCGACTCGGACTCCCAAGTAGCTACCTCAACAGGCTGACCTCTCCATTGCACTCGAACTGAATGGTAACTCTTTTATCTCAACTGATGAACCTGCCGGTCTAGAATGGCTACCGGCTCCTCCTCATAAGTCAAATCTTTGTCCAATTGGACATAGCTGAAATCTAACATGTGGGACGGGTCACCGTAATATTTCCGGAGCATAGATACATGAAATACTGGATGAACGGAGGATAACCCTGGAGGCAACGCAAGTCTATAAGCTACCTTCCCCACTCTATCAAGAATCTCAAATGGCCCGATATACCTAGGGCTCAACTTTCCCTTCTTCCAAATCTCATGACACCTTTCATGGGAGATACCCGAAGTAATACTCTCTCTCCAACCATGAATGCCACATCATGAACCTTACGATCGTCGTAACTCTTTTGCCTAGACTGAGCTGCAGGAAGTCGATCTTGTATAATCTTGACCTTATCTAAGGCCTCTTGAACTAAGTCTGTAACCAATAACCGAGCCTCTCCCGGCTCAAACCACCCAACTGACGATCTACACCGTCTACCATATAATGCCTCGTAGGGAGCCATATGAATGCTCGACTGATAACTATTAATGTAGGCAAACTCTGGTTATGGCAAGGACTGATCCAAGAACCTCCAAAGTAAATAACACAAGCGCGGAGCATATCCTCTAAAATCTGAATAGTACACTCGGACTGCCCGTCCGTCTGAGGATGAAATGCGGTGCTCAACTCAACTCGGGTACCCAACTCTCGCTGAACAGCCCTGCAAAAGTGCGAGGTAAACTGTGTAAATCGATCAGAAATGATAGACACGAGCACATCGTGAAGGCGAACAATCTCTCGAATATATATCTATGCAAACCGCTCCGAAGTGTAAGTACTTGCCACTGGAATGAAATGTGATGATTTAGTCAACCTATCAACAATAATCCAAATGGCATCGAACTTCCTCTGAGTCCGTGGGAATCCAACAACGAAGTCCATAGTGATACGCTCCCACTTCCACTCAGGAATCTCTATCTGCTGAAGTAAACCGGGTCTTTGATGCTCATATATCACATGTTGGCAATTCAAACAACGAGCCACATAAGCAACGATATACTTTTTCATCCTTCACCACCAGTAGTGTTGTCGCAGGTCCTGGTACATCTTGGCAGCACCGGGGTGAATAGAATACTTAGAACTGTGAGCTTCTTCCAGAATTAACTCACGAAGTCCATCAGCGTTAGGCACACATATACGACCCTTCATCCTCAAAACACCATCATCTCCAACTGTAACCTCCTTGGCACCACCGTGCTGAACTGTGTCCCTAAGGACCATCAAGTGCGGGTCATCATCCTGTTGATCTCTGATACGCTCGAATAAGGAAGACCGAGCAGCTGTATAAGCTAGAACATGCCTGGGCGAAATATCCAACCTCATGAACTGATTAGCCAATGTCTGAATATCTAAAGCTAATGGTCTCTCACCAACTGGAATACATGCAAGGCTGCCCATACTTACTTCTTTCCTACTCAATGCATCGGCCACCACATTGGCCTTTCCCGGATGATACAATATAGTGACATCATAATCTTTCAGTTACTCTAACCATCTCCTCTATCTCAAATTAATATCCTTTTGCTTGAACAGGTACTGGAGGCTACAATGATCCATGTAAACCTCACATGGCATGCCATAAAGATAGTGTCTCCATATTTTCAATGCATGAACAATGGATGTCAACACTAAGTCATTGACAGGATAATTCTTCTCATGAATCTTTAACTGCCAAGACGCATATGCTATCACCCTGCACTCTTGCATCAATACCGCTCCCAACCCAACACGGGAAGCATCACAATATACCGTGAAAGATCCTGAATATGATGGTAACACCAATACCGGTGCTGAAGTCAAGGTTGTCTTGAGCTTCTGGAAGCTCGCCTCACACTCATCCGACCATTTAAATGGGGCACCCTTCTGAGTCAATCTCGTCATCGGGGCTGCTATAGACGAGAACCCCTCCACAAAATGACGGTAGTATCCGCCAAACCCAAGAAGCTCCTGATTTTTGTGGCTGAAGTGGGTCTAGGCCAGTTCTTGACTGCCTCTATCTTTTTAGAATCTACCTGAATACCTTCTGTTGATACAATGTGACCCAAGAAAGCTACTGAATCTAACTAGAATTCACACTTTGAAAATTTTGCATACAACTGATTATCCCTCAAAGTCTGGAGTGTTATACGGAGGTGATGTTCATGCTCCTCCCGACTGCGGGAGTATATAAGAATATCGTCAATGAACACAATTACGAAGGAATCTAGATAAGGCTTGAAAACCTGATTCATCAAGTCCATAAAGGCTGCTGGAGAATTAGTCAAGCCAAAAGACATCACCAAAATTTCATAGTGCTCATACCTTGTCCGAAAGGCTGTTTTAGGAAGATCGGACGCCCTAATCTTCAACTGATGGTAGCCCGATCTCAGATCAATTTTCGAAAACACACTGGCACCCTGAAGCTGATCAAATAAATCATCAACTCTCGACAATGGATACTTATTTTTTATAGTAACTTTATTCAACTATCGGTAATCTATACACATTCTCATCGATCCATTCTTCTTCTTTACGAACAAAATCGGTGCACCCCAGGGCGAGACACTAGGCCTGACGAAACCTTTATCAAGCAGGTCAGGCAACTGTTCTTTCAATTCTTTCAATTCTGGTGAGGCCATCCGGTATGGAGGAATAGATATAGGATGAGTGCCCGGAGCAAAATCAATACAAAAATCGATATCCCTGTTGGGTGGCATCCTTGGCAGGTCTGCAGGAAACACTTCGAGAAACTCCCGAACAATAGGCACTAACTCTATTGAAGAAATCTCGGCATCAGAATCACGGATATAAGCCAAACATCCTTTCTCAACCATGCGACGAGCCTTGGCATAAGAAATCACTCTGCTGGGAGAATGACCAGGAGTCCCTTTCCATTCTAACCGAGGTAATCCCGGCAAAGCTAAAGTAACTGTCTTGGCATGACAATCCAAGATGGCATAATAAGGTGACAACCAATCCATGCCCAATATGACATCAAAATCGACCATTTCAAGAAGCAAAAGGTCCACAATAGTTTCAAGACCCTCAATAATGACTACGCAGCACGAACGATATACACAATATACAACAATAGCATCCCCCACCGGCGTAGACACATAAACAGGGAAACTCAAGGAATCGCGGGGCACAACCAAATACGAAGAAAAATAGGATGACACATAAGAATAAGTAGACCCCGGATCAAACAAAACTGAAGCAGCTTTATTACAAACTGAAATGGTACCTGTGATAACTGTATCGGAGGACTCCGCCTCGAGTCTGGCTGGAAATGCATATAATCGGGGCTAGGGCCCACCACCCTGAACTGCGTCATTGGGAGGGCCTCTTACAGGTAGTCCTCCACCTCTAACGGGCTGCCCACCACCTCTAACGGGCTGGCCTCCACCTCTAGCATGCTAACCTCCACCCCTAACATTCTGACCTCTACCTCTGACTACCTGACCCCTACCCCTGGCTGGCTGGGCAGGTGGTGATGCAGCTGGTGCCAGAACTGTAGTACGAGAATTCTGGTACTGAGGCTGATTACCCAAAAATTTCGGACAAGATCTCCGAATGTGTCCATACTCACCACACTCATAACAACCATCCCGATACTGAGGCTGACCCTGACGAACCGGCTGACCACGATAATAACTCTGAAGAGGAGATGCTCTGATAGGGGCTGACTGATCAGAATAACGCAAGTAAAAGCCACGACCACCTGAAGCACCATGGGACGTATGAAGTGTTGAATTAAATGGACTGGAAGAATGGCCTCTATCCTGAGTATCTCCGCCTCCAGACGAGGCACCACTGAATCTACGGGAATGGCGAGGTCTCTTGTCTGACCCCTGACCTCCCATACCGAGAACCGTCTAAAATGTCGTGGCCACATTAGCCGCATCCTGAAATGAAATCTCAGTCCCTGTCTCCTTAGCCATCTGCAACTTGATGGGGTGGGCAAGACCCTCAATAAATCTCCTAACCCTTTCTCTCTCAGTAGGCAACAAAAGAATAGCATGCCGAGCCAAATCCACAAAACGATTCTCGTACTGGGTAACTGTCATGCTGCCCTGCTGAAGACGCTCAAACTGACGACGCTTCTCTTCTCTGGTAGTGATAGGCAAAAATTTCTCCAGAAAGAGGTGAGAAAATTAATCCCAAGTCAGAGCAGGCGACCCAACTGGTCTAGTCAACAAATAATCCCTCCACCATTTCTTGGCGGAACCAATCGACCCTATTGGTCTCCAAAATACCCATATTACGAAGAACCTCATGACAGCTGTCCAGATATTCCTGAGGATCCTCTGAAGTAGCACCACTGAAGTGAACAGGAAAAATCTTGATGAACCTGTCCAATCTCCACAAGGCATCGATGGACATAGCTTCCCCATCAACGGCGGCGCTGGAGAAACTGGCTGAATTACCCCAACTGGATTGGCTGCTGGGGTCTAAACCTGAGGAGGAGTCTGATTAGGAGTGTGGGTAACAGGAGTCTGGACCCCTCCTCCAGCCTGAGATACGGTTGCTGCAACAGGGAGTCCGCCAGTCTGGGCTACACTCTCCATAAGGCCCACTAATATGACCAAAGCATCCTAAAGTACCGGGGTAGCAATAAACCCCTCTGGAACNCCCCCCCCCCCCATAAATATCAATCTGGGGCTCCGCAGCTGGGGCTGCAGTATGAGCAACGGGCTGAGTCCTGCCCCTTCCTCGGCCTCTTCCCCTAGTAGAGTTGTTGATGTTGGAAGATCGACTTGTTGTTTAGCAGAAGGAGAAGCACGTGTTCTCGCCATCTGCGAGAGAGTAGAAGAGTTCAATCAGTATTTGAGATATCAAGAATCGCACGATAGTGTAGAAATAAAAACTGAGTTTGTTCCTAACTTCATAGCCTCTATGAGATAAGTACAGACGTCTCCGTACCGATCCCTCAGACTCTATCAAGATTGTTCGTGAATTGTGAGACCTATGCAACCTAGTGCTCTGATACCAACTTGTCAAGATCCAAATTACCAAACCACGGGATCGTGATTGCGCCTAACATAATACATGCTAGGCAAGCCAATTTTAGAAATTTACTAACCATTTTCCTTTAAAGTTACTTACACATAATAGAACAATTCAAAATAAATACGAATCTAATACTTTCCACTAGATAACTTCATGAAATACTTATAACAATCAATAATTAAACCAAACCATGAACTAAATATATAACTATAAAACTACCCCAGAGTCTAGTGTCACAATTCACGAATTTCTAAGAATACTACAAATAATGGCTGAAAGAAGTATATATGTCTGTTATGAACGAAATAAAACAGCGTCTATAAAGTAAAGAGAAGACTCCAGGAATCTGCAGACACCAGCAGATCTACCTCGTATCTCTGAACGAAAATGCTCAGCTACTAAGATCTCCTAACTCTGGCCGGTACCTGGATCTACACAAAAGAGTGCAGAGTGTAGTATCAGTACAACCGACCGCATATACTGAGTAAGTGTCGAGCCTAACCTCGACGAAGTAGTGACGAGGCTACGGCGGGGCATTAACTACATACCTGTAAACAATATATATAATAAAGCAAGAAAGAAACAATAATAATAAACTCGATAACCAGTAACTTGCAATAGTAAATAAAAGAAACAACTCTGATAACTCTTTTCAGATGTCAACTATAATCACTTCCTCAAAATTTCCAAGTTTCAATTTAAATCACAGTAAAAATCAGTGTATGAAAACCTTTTTAATAAAATCACAGTTTTCCAAATCCTTATTTTCGAAAATCAGTAAAACATAAATATTCACCCTTATCGCTCCTTGTTGCAGCACGCAACCCGCTCCCACCTGTCCACCCTTATTGCTCCTCCCTATATATATATCACCCGTATTTCTCCTGTTGCGGCGTGCAACCTGATCCTACCTATTCACCCTTATCACTCATTGTTGCAGCGTGCAACCCGCTCCCACCAAACATATCATATCAGTTTATTCATAAAAACTTTCACAATTCAGGCCAAGCCTTTCACAATATTTTTATATCAACAATTGTAAACAGAAGTTGTAAAACTCATAAACTTCATCAATTATCATTTCATAACGAAGCCAACCAGAATATATATACATATTGTAACACGGGCAACTAGTTGAATCCTTATGTAACACAACAAAACCAAAAGAACAGCCAACACTTTCAAAATACTTGAAGCAATACTTAACAACAATTTACAAATCGATGTAGACATATAGACCTCAATGATCATGAAACAATTAAGTTCGGAAGTAAATAATTAGAAACGAGGAAGGGATCATGTTTAACAGACAATTTGGTGGTTCATAGATACTTGTCACCTCACCTATACACCACACACATGCGAATTCACATAGCATTTGAGTGGGGATTTCTATTCCCTCAAGTCAAGGTTAAACCAAGCACTTGCCTCAATTTTGCAGGCCACTCACTGCTCAATTACCGCTTTTGCTTTCGAATTTGCCTCTAACCCCCTAGAATCTAATCATAATTAGTTTAATATCATCAATTTATGCTAAAGGAACTAACTTTACTGAAAAATTATTATTTTCCTAATCTTTCTAAAAAAAAAAGGTTAAAACCCGACCCCGAGCCCACTTGGTCCAAATTCGGGGGTTCGAACCAAATTTTATTTACCCATTCACCTCCGAGCCGAAAGATGCAATCAGTTTTGAAATCCGACCTCAATTCGAGGTCAAAATTTCATTTTTTCAAAATTCCCTAACTCTACCCAAACCCTCAATTTTTACCATGAAAATTCTTGATTTTGGATTGAAAAGTGATGAAAAATATTGGGTAATTGAAAGAAAATAGTTAATAAACACTTACCTATGATTTTGGTAGAAAAATCCTTGAGAAAATCGCCCTAGGTCTTCTACCCTTGTGAAAATAAGAAGAAAAAGGATGGGGTTCTAATTAATATGAACTCACTACCCGATCCCCACACCTGCGGTGCTTGGGTCACACCTGCGATTGCGCACGTGCGGGAGAAATTCCGCTTCTGTAGAAAAGGAGCTGGGCAACTTGGGTCGCACCTGCGATTGTGCACGTGCGGGAGAAATTCCGCTTCTGTAGAAAAGGAGATGGGCAGCTTGGGTCGCACCTGCGATTGCATTACCGCTAATGTGGTCGCGCACCTGCGCAGAAGGATCCGCACCTACGGACGTAGGGGAGACCAGGCTTGGTCTCACCTGCGGGCTTTCGCTCGCACCTGCGGCTCAAGGCTCGCAGGTGCGGGCACACCAGCATATCTATGACACCAGATTTTACAAGTTCAAAATAACCTGAAGCCTACTCAAAACTCACCCCGAGCCCTCGGGGCTCTAAACCAAACATGCACGCAAGTCTAAAAATATCATACGGACTTGCTCGTGCAATCAAATCAGGAAAATTACATCTAAAACTATGAATTTAACATCAGAACTCATCATTTTTCTCAAGAACACTTAACTTTCACTATTTCTCCACCGGACGTCCGAATCACGTTAAATCAACTCCGATTCTCACCAAATTTCACAGATAGGACTTGAATATCATAATTGTATTGGTAAAAAAGAGTTTCACACGTAAGGCAGCTTTTGACAACTCAGCCAGTCACGTGAACACAGTAAAACGCGACAGCTGGATGTGATTCTTTGAAGAGGTATGGTACAAAGAGGCACGGTTCAGTAAACCCACGAACTTATCAGCCACGGGAAACTCAACTTGATCAAAACAGGAGAGAGGCACGGACAGAATGAATCTAGACAAAGCTACGGGCAGATTCAAGGACCCACAATTGATTACTCGAACGTTATGTTACCGAACCCCAATTATCGTTATCCTTTGTAACGCCTCATTAATGTCATAATTAGTCATTAATGAGTAACCATAGCAAGAGTCGTACGTTATAAGAATCTCCTATATAAGGGAGGGGAATACAGCTTGTAAAGGCATCTGATTCTCGAATACAATCAACTTCGATTTTCTATATTTCTGCAATATTGTCTATTATTCATTTTTCTCCATTACCTTGATTATCAGTAACCCGTATTCATCTAAAAAATAAGCTTTAGTCAAAGGGTCTAATTCTTTGGTTAAACAAATTGGTTCCGTTACCGGGAACCTGATAATATTTGTTTACTTTTCAAGTGATATCCTCTGAATTATGTCAAACTCCAATGGCAACAACCAGCAGAGGAGTGGAACCCCAGTTCCATCGCCTTCAGGAACCCCACGTGGTTCGAGGGAATAATTCCCAGAAAGATCCAATAACAACAATGGTGATAATGATCAAACTGTGGAACAAGATCGTGTAAAGCAAATGATTGCAGAGTATGTGAGCCAAGCTTTGCAAGAATTTGTGAGAGGATTACCGGCAGCGTTACCTACACCGCCGACGCCACCCCCCAATATCACCATCACCATGGAAAATCCTCAATCTGGGTTGGCAAGTTCAGGAAGAGGAGATACTCCTAATGAATCTCTCGAAACGATACCAGGTATATCTAATAACTCAGAATTACTAAATTTACTGCTAACCATGAAGAAACAGATGAAGGAGCAGAACGATCGCATCGAACAAATTCTTGGAGTACCACCTATCATCAAAGGCATCGATGTTGATAGATATTCTCAACAACCTTGGAAGCCAAGTGCGGCACCCTTGCCTATACCCAAGAAGTTTAAAATGCCTGACGTTCCCAAATATGATGGAACAACTGACCCACG